>BSBM01000222.1:3065000-3367500 GCA_027924585.1 Larix kaempferi
ATAAAAACATGTTTGCAACGAGGAATGAAACTGTATTATAATTGAAAGTTATACTTGCCATGATGTAAATGAAAATTTTTTGTCGAATGGATTGTAGCCTCCCTTGTTGCACCTGAATGGTGTTGGCGATGTGAGGCCTATTGTAAAACGTATGGAACTAGTTTATGAAATAATATAGTTAAATTTTGTTTGTCACAAATAAAGTCTTTGGATTTTTGTATATTCAATTGTGTGATTGTATTACTTGTAAAGTGTTAAGTTTGGTTTTCAAAATTGCAAAATTAGAACTTAAAAGTGCCAAAAGCGGTTTTCAAAATCACAAATTTAAGTATTGAAAGTGTCAAACACAATCTTTCAAAAGTGCAGAATCAGGTTCTAAAAATGTCATTATCAGATTGTAAAAGTGCAAAAAACCAGTTTCAAAAGCGGCAATATCAAAGGCAAAAGTACACTTTTGGAACCTAAAATTGGCACTTTTGGAATAAAATTTTGCACTATAGAAACCTTGATATTGGGGTTTAGAAAGGTTTTTTCTTACTCAAGTCTTCAAAGGGAATTGTACTAGAATAAATACAAATTTAATGAAATAGGTGTTCAACTTCCAAATTCAACTTATTTAATACAATTATTCTTGTGTATTTATACTTTCTCAAGAATATTCCTATGCCAACTACCATTTATTTCTTCTAACCACCTAATAGGAATATTTATTACCCACCAAACTACCAAGTGGGCCTATTCACACTACATTAATTATCCCCTTAGGTAACTCTCTAGGTACCCCATATTATCCCCCCTAAGTACATTACATTCCATCCCCCTTCGCATGTTTCATCCTCGAAACATGGGAATACAGTCAACTTATGCCAAGCATAAGCATTGCAATCCTAGTGAAATGTGGACATGGTGTCCAAATACTTCGTTACCACCTTAATCTTCATTACGGTTGCTCCTTTGGTTCCATGGTGTCACTATGCTACTATGATATCTCCATGCACTAGTGTTAGTTGTCCATGTGCTTCCACACTAGTTGCATTTCTAGTTCAGTGTTTGTCCATAGTAATTTTTCCAATGCTCACAACCTTCCTTAATGGTTATTTTTTCTTTGGGTGGTGTGGGTCATGATATATAACAACCTTATCTATTAGTTATTTGTTTTTTGACTCTTCAACTTGTTGTCCCTTTGATTCATGTATCCCCTTAAATTCTTCTTCATTTTTATGCCCTTCATGTGCTTATGTTTCCCCTTCTTTTGATTCAACCATGATTAACTCTTCATCTATTGTGTTTGTAGGTACTTCAACTATTTTACCTACAAGGGATTCTTTATGTGCCTCATATATTTTGCCCCTCATTATAGAGAAATTCCATTGAAAGCATTCCTTCGCCCCTGATTTTTAGTAATGGAGGCTCCCAGGGGTTATTTAGCCCTCCATTTTCTTTGTAATGTATGTTAAATGGATAGCATCATGATTCATTAGCCAATCTTGTGCATCTAGGATTGGGCCTCATGTGTTGACGTAGGGAGCTTGAGTTGGACTCAGGAACTTGGAGTAGATTCTTGAGTTGGACTCAAGAATGACTAAGCCTTCAGTTGTAAAAGGTTATTCACCATGTGTTGAGGTGAATGCTTTGATGTATCAAAGTGATGATGTTGTAAATTCTTGTTGGACAAGGCTCAGGACTTGTGTGTCAAGTCAGATTCTCATGTGGACCTCCAGTTATAGTAGGTACCCATGGGGGGAACCTCCAGTTATAGAGGTAGATGCTTTGCATGTTGAAGCATTAATGTTGTCTGATGTATTAATAACCATGGTCATCGATTGCTATTAAGTATCCTTTAGAGACTGAACACCTCTAGATTGAATTACTTTAGCATTTGATCATTTGGTCTAAGAGTAATATAATATGATCACAACATCTGACAAATCTTCTGAGTATAATATGGTATGATAGATAACCAAAGTTAACACATATTGACTGTGCATATAAGACAAGAGATAAATATCAGATATGATAAGATATGAGAGAATTTAAATTGCACATAAAATAATTAATTAAGAGAGAATTTGAATTGTTAAAATTCAGTGAAGACTTCAGTAAATCAAAGGAGAACTCGAATTGATCACTACAGTGATGTTAACACGAAAGAATTAGTTAAAGAGAGTTAACTAAGTGATAACAAAGAAGATCTAGTTAAATAAGTGTTATTGCAAGACAACACTTATGTTAAACTAAAAGATGACACTTGTGTTAAACTAAAAGACGACACTTGATTTGCAACACTTGCATGATGACACTTAAGTTAACCACCTAACTAAGTGGGAATGTTGTCAGTTAAGGGGCGAGTTCATCATAAGATTTAGTTCAGTGAGTTAATGCACTGCATGAGAAGTGGGGCACTTTTGTTCATGCAAGGTTTATACATCCAGATGGAGGGTGATTTCATCATGAAGTCAAAAGATAAAAATAGAATCTGATGCATGTGAAGAATGTATAAATATGTTATATGGGTTTGATGAATTCAATGTGAAGAGAATTATCTTCTCCCTTTAAGGCAAGGCGCTTCTCTTTGTGCAGGATATTATTCTGAGTCTATCTTCTTTGTCTTTCTTTTGCTCTATGATTGAACCGGGGGTGCTTGATGTAAAAGAAATTCTTTGCTATCTATCATAATTATACTCTGAATATTTGTTGGGATTTTTCATCCTCGTTGTTTTGAGGATTTTCCACATGGTACATCTTGTGTTATGGTTGAATGTTTTATGTGATTGAATGGTTCATTGATTCAAGTATTCAATATTTCTGCACTTAAAGCTTTAAATTTCAAAGCTCGTCATATTTGCTCAAAATTTAATATGGTATTAGAGCTCAAGGTGTGAAGGAGCTAATATTTTTCAAGCAAACTTGAGCTTATGTAGATCTTGAGGAGTTGAGCAAAACAGTTGAGAGCCATGGCATCAATCTCTATTCGACCGAAAGACTATCTTGAGGGCACTTCAAATTTCAACACTTGGAAGGTGAGGGTGTTGAACATCTTGGAGGAACATGACTTGGATGGCTACATATCCACTATGGTGGAGGAGCCTACATCTAATGCAGGGTGCATCAACTTCAAGAAGAACCAATCTAAATCCAAACAAATCATCTATGATTCGGTAAAGGGAAATTTGATGTTCATGATCACTCCATTGAAGATCGCAAATGAGTGTTTTGATACATTGAAAAACCTATATGAGAAGAAGGCCCTGAGTCAAAAGAGGGAATTGAATAATAAGCTTCGAAACCTAAAGATGGCTGAGGATGAGACAGTGGCCTCCTTCTTCAAAAATATCTCTCAGGTAAGATATCATCTTGCTCGTGTTGGAGTAGTGGTGGATGAAGATTATCTTCTCCAAACCGCTATTGATGGTCTCCCATCCTCATGGGAGAAATTCTTGGTTGTGGTAAATGGCCAAGAGGTACAACCTAACTTTTAAAGGTTATGACATGAATTCCTCCAAGAGTAGGGGTGAATCCATAGCAAGTCAATGTGCATCAAATTATAAACCCTTTCCCTCACGGAAAGGATGAAGAAATGCAAGAAGAAAATCTCTCAAAAGAAGTTTTCCCATTCAAAGGAGAAGGTATACAACAAGGTATTTGACAAGTTGAAGGTTAGATGCTACAACTGTGACAAGAAGGGTCATTATTCAAGGGTGTGCAATGCAAAGAAAAATGGAAAAGGAAGGTTTCATGCTTCTACCTCTATATAAGATGAAGCCACTCAGAAGAATGCACCCAAAGGAAAGGAGACAAGGAGGGAGTATTACCTAGTCTCAACACTTTTCGGATCCTTCATCACAAGTGAGGACACATGGTTGGTTGACAATGGTGCATCCAAACATATGAATGGTTATAAGAGAACCATCACCAATCTATAGGAGAAAAAGTTTGCATGCAAGGTAGAGTTGGGAGACAACACAACCTATTCGATACAAGGAGTTGGATTCACCTCCTTCCAGCTAAGTTCAGGAGATATTTTACATGTGGAGGACATTCTTTATGTTCCAACATTGAAGAAGAACGTCCTATCAATTTCGGTTCTTGAAGATAAGGGCTTCCAAGTTATCTTCATGGATAATCAAGCACTATTATGGCCGAAGAACAAAGACTTGAAATATGCAACAGTGATTGGAGTTAGAGAGGGAGGTCTCTACAAGGTACTCGGGAAGTACATTCAAGCTATGGTTCACAACACTATCAGTCGATGCGAGCTATGGCATAGGAGGCTTGATCACTTCGACTACAAAGCACTACCAGGATTACAACAAATGGTGAAAGGCATGCTCGTATTTGATTTTGAGCATGATAGTGTATGTAGGGGTTGTGCACTTAGGAAGAATGCTAAAAGGAGTTTCTATAGTGGTACTACTAGATCTAAAGGGATATTATATTTAATACATTATGATGTATGTGTTACCATGTCATCCCATTCATTGAGTGGTTATTTATATTATGTATTATTTATAAATGATTTCTCTAGAATTCATGGATTGATTTCCCAAAGGCTAAGAGAGAAACCTTTAGCAAGTTTCAGAAATTCAAAGCCCTGGTTGAGAATCAAATAGGAAAGCACATCCGTGCTTTGATATTTGACAATGGAGGTGAATTTGATAAATTGATTCACATACATTTAATGATTTCTGTAGTGATGCAGGAATTTGTAGACAGTTAACTATACCCTACAACCCTTAGCAAAATGGGGTTTTCGAAAGGAAGAATAAAACCGTATGCGAGGATGCAAAATCCATGATGCATGATCAAGACCTGTCTACCTCATTATGGGAAGAGGCCACTAGTACAACAATATATATCCATAATAGAAGTCCTCGTGCCATTTTGGATGAGAAGACACGTGAAGAATTATTCGTTGGTTAAAAACTAGATATTTCAAACCCGAGGATCTTTGGGAGTCCTATATACATTCATCAGCCGGAAGAAAAGAGGACAAAGATGGAGCCATCGGGAAAGAAGGGAACCTTTTTTTATTATAGTGAATTATCCAAATACTACAGAATATATGTGATAGGTGAAAGACACGTTGAGGTCAACCAATATGTGACCTTCCATAAAGAGGCAACATTAAAGCGATCAAAAGAGCTTCAATATGATACAGACACAGAGGAGCATGAGACTACTATGATGGAGAACCCAGATACTGATTCTCCCCATTCAAATGTTCAGAGGGAGAATCCAACAGATTTCTCAGATTCACTAGCTCCTGATGAACCAGTAGAACTGGTTGATGAACCTCCTGCAAAGGGGAGGTCTGCATGGTGATGAGATATACTCCAAGATGCAAAGAGGCATGGAGCACCATTAGGATCTTCGAGGGAGTGAAAGCAACCTGACAGATATTCAGGGTATGTTGCACATATGAGTCACATCAGTGATTCAAAGCCTTCCACCTAGGAAGAAGTTGCAAAGAAACAAGTATGGAAAGATACAATGGTAGAGGAATACAAGTATATTATGAAGAATGATGTTTGGGAAGTTGTTCCTAAAACTGAAGGGAAGTCCATAGTTAATTCCAGATGGATTTAAAAGATCAAGCATGTTGTTGATGGCAGTATTGAAAAGTATAAATCCATATTTGTTGCCCGAGGTTTGTCTCGGAAAGAAGGCATAGAATATGAGGAGACATTCGCTCTTGTGGCCAGCTACACCACTATTCGAGTTTTTATCTCACTTGCATCGGTTCTAGGATTGAAGTTGTTGAGCATTGGTTGTCATTTATGTCAATTAAAGATGATGTTAGGTGTTTGACTATCAACTAATGTCAAAGAGGATGTTAATTGATTCATTATGAGTCATTGATATCAACTGAAGTTAAAATGGATACAATATTCTTGTAGAAGTATGAATAAGTATATGGAAGCCACTGTGAAGTAGCATATGCGCAAGATGAAGAAGAACATGAATACCAGAAGTATATGCGCAAATAGTGAAGGTGACAGAAATGTATGAAACTTTGGAGTATATATAGAAGTGCATTTAGTCTGAAGATGTGTGTCAAGGATACATTATGAATGACAAGATTGAAGAAATACATAAGAAGATACATCTTTCAAATCTAGTTCAAGAAATAACACAAGTAATGTATCCTAGAGCATGTGGCCCTTACGCAAAAATCAAGTCCACCAAGTAATACATTCACATGGTAGCAGCCAAGGAGTTGGTTGGAAAATGGTACATGTGCTCAAGAAGCTAAGAAGTTGGTTGAAAAAATGGTACGTGTATGCAAGTAAACATGAGAGTTGCTTGGATAAAGGTTGGAAGTGTGAAAGCAATTAATGGTCAGAGAATCCTGAAAGAGTGCAAGTATAGCCAATCAAAATATGTTTTCAGTCAATGGAACGGGAACAAGTTCCTAGAAAGGTAAAGCAGTTGAAGACCATATATAAGAAAATTCCACTGCCGACAGTTCATTAAGTGCGCAATTCCCACAAAAGATGACAAGGAAAAGGTCAATATTCCACTAAGAATAAGTTGGAGTATGTGCAGATTCCACAAAGTATCAATGCACCAAGGACGCATTACCCACAATGGATGGTACAACACAATTCATAGACACATCAAGATGAAGTGTAAGATTGCGCACATAAAATAAGGCAATGGTACATTAAGAGTGAAAAGGTACACCACCAAGGTGTAAAGTCTCACTAAGTTGTGGACCTTGAGGGTGCAATACACATATTAGATGACACATCAATAACGCAGAAAATTATGCGTGGCATATGCATAATCTATGAAGCATGGAAGAAGGGATGCCACAACCAACTTGTGAAGATACAATCCATGCAGGACATGTATAAATAGAGATGCAAGTTGGAGATTGCATGTAATCTTGATGGAAAGAGCATAAGAGCTTCGAGTGCAAGTTTCAGTTTGATTTTTGGGGCATCAAGGGGCTTGTGGATAGTGTTATCCCTAAAGTTTACACCCTGACTGCTAGGGTCAAAGCTTAAGGAAATCTTAACAGTAGGTGTAATATATCTGACACATGAAAAGTAATTCTATGGGGTTCGGTGATAGGTAAGCATATCACAGAAATCAGAAACAGTCCAGTAAACAAAGGGCAAGGAGTATATCAGTATTAATATTCAAATATTGATAATACACAGCTGTGAAGTATGAATTTGTGAATGTAAAAGCTCAAGTTCTATCTTGGAATAAGGGCATAGTTATATGCTAATCAAAAGAATCACAACATGAAATTTTAAGACCGTGCATAAACAAAATATTGACAGCATACACTTCATTAATTAAAATAGAAAAGTCTCAAAGATCATAATCATTTCAAGAAACAACTATTTCTTATCAGAATGAAACTAAACTTTATACATGCCTGCAAATTTTTGTACCAGATTGTAATGACCCTGCCTCAGCCCTCTCGGTTGGAACTCTACCCTGATTACATTCTAAATAATAATATTCATAAGAAAAATACATCCAATAGTTGCCACAAGCAAATATAAACTCTCGAATAATTTGCAATAAATCTGGGACTGCAGATTCGATCTTATACATGAAAATCTAGATTGATCTCTCTGTTGCCAAGTGTTATATAAAATACTCTTCCACCTATGATTTTCTACCTGGAAATGTTGAGTTAAATATGGATCTGGACAATAACCTCGGGCCTTAAATCTGGAAATAATATTTATTTCCTCTCTGATACTGGACAACTACTTGAAGTGTAGATCTAATCCTCTGCCTTCAGATATCCTTGGTCGCTGCTCTTCATTCCCTTGTTAGGTGATTTCGATGCCCAAAAAAGTGGAAACAATCTCTAAGAAATGTGGATCTGATTGTTAGAGATGTGAATACTCTGCATGGGAGTATTGAGTCTGTTCTTATTGACCACTAATTCTACTCCATTAGATCTGGAAATGTTCGATTCATTCCAATTGCTCTTTAATAGATACCATCTAGACAAATAGCGAAATCTCTCAAATCCTTCACGATTTGGTAACAGTAATGAGCCCTGCGCTAATCTCTTCCTCTGAGAAAATCTAGTGTTCTCTGTTTCAAAATGGTCTTCACGCCCTTTCAAGAGTTAAACGCTACCTTCTAATTCATTTAAACAAAATCCTCTTTGTCAAAAATTTCACCTGAATACGTGCTCATAGGTGCTCCTGAAATATACACCCTGGAAAGTGCAGCTCCAACCTTATCATCGATTGTATCAAATTTGGTCAACAAAATACCATCAATCAACCTGACATTAGAAAATAGGAAGGTCGGTCAGTTTGTGATTCAACTTTGATAGCTGGTCCACGGCATCATTGCCAACAAATGCTTCACCAACGAAGAGTACCAAATCTGGACTGTTGATGTTGATGAATTTAGAGAGAATTCTCATCAAAGGCTCATTATCTTGTGTTCGTCCAACTGTATCGGTCTCTCCAACCTTCAATGATTTTAACATCTGCTATTTGAAATGAAGTTGATGCTGAAGTATGTAGGAAAAGACACTTACCCTCCTCGGTGTCGAGACTTATGATGTTTGTATGTCGCCTGAGCTCAACCACTTGGCATTTGTATGAATGCGTTAACACTGAGTTGAAGCTTAGCTGTTGGTCTCGGGTATTGGATTTGCATGGAAAATTGATGTAGAAAAATGGTGGCACTTGGATGATTTCTCTTGCTCTTGGTGTGGACGTTTGACATGATCAATTACTTGGATCAATCATTTACATAATATGATATTTGGTACAATGTATTTGATGATGGAATGGGAATATATTTTCAAAGGTGAAATGTTGTTTTTAACCCAAGATGAAACACTCTGAATACAACTGTTGACATTTTCAGATGTTCTATGCAAAGAACTTATGTGTTAAGGAGGAGCTGATACATTTGGGTACGATCTACCCTGTTGATGGTCATTAGAGATTCTAGGATTTGCATTGCCCTTCACCAGCCTTATGTATAACATTAGAGGGAATTTTACTGAAGAATTAGAGCATGAAACCTGGCTAATTAGCTCGCCATATTTGAACAACATAATTGTCTTTCTTTATATAATGCTGCAAAACGTCAAATTTGCTGGATCAGACCTGGTGAAAACATCTGGCCTCGTCTGGGGATGGCATGCCCCCTGCGGGCTGCTAAGAACTTGCAGACCTATGCCTTATACATTGGGCTATACGGTCAACTGCTCAATCAACCTCTGAAAACTTTGAAATCTGTCACCACTTATTCAAACCAAAATAATTGATAAGCTTGCTAAAAATCTAATCACACTTTAAAAACTGCAAAAAGTAAATGCTCATGAATGAGATTATTTATCCACACATCTACTCTGCTCTTGGAGAAATCAACCTGATCATGTGTAACTCCATTTCCAATGAAACCAGATTAAGAACTGACTTAGCAATTGAACACTTGAAATATGCTTCAGTAAGATAAAGATTGAAGAATTTGCAGGCATCTCATCATGAATCTGCACCCCATATTTATAGCTGAACAAACTGAATGGCTGGAGTTAATAAAAACCTCAAGATAAGCGGCTACTGGATCATGAAAATAATTAAAAACCATGTTTTGATCAGATATCCCTGTTTCTTCTTCAAGATAAGCAAGCTGCCTGTGGATAAACTCTGACCTCACTATCTCCATAAAACCATCTTTTTCACAATCATTGGAAAACCACTTTCTACTTTCTAAGATATGCAGATTTAATTCTTCATTCAAAGCTATGCACATATCTTCAAAAATGCTTGGAACAATAGCAGTAATACTATCATCTTGAGAAGTCTTTTCTGACAATAAACTTTCATATTCTAACTTAAATGCTTTTGAAAGCTTCGTCAAAAAATCAATTTTGTCTTCATCACTATAAATGTTATCAAAATCTAAATAAGAAAACAAATCTTTGTCCCATTCATCAACAGAAGACATACTCATCCATTCTCGAAAACCTTGAAGAAAAACATGATCTACCTCAACCCCTGTAGTCTTGGTACAGGAAGTAACTCACTCAGAAATTGAATCTGCCATTTTGAAACCAGTGGAGTCACCCAGTGAATATGGCAGCCACTATGTCACCATCCTTTGTTCACCATCAAAGTTTGGATATATTCGTTGTCGTACAGCCCAGGGAAGTATGTCTTCGTTCCTTCGATCCCCGGCAACAGCACCAAAAGATGTTATCCCTAAAGTTTACACTCTGACTGCTAGGGTCAAAGCTTAAGGAAATCTTAACAGTAGGTGTAAGATATCTGACACATGAGAAGTAATTCTATGGGGTTCGGTGATAGGTAAGCATATCACTGAAATAAGAAACAGTCCAGTAAACAAAGGGCAGGGAGTATATCAGTATTAATATTCAAATATTGATAATACACAACTGTGAAGTATGAATTTGTGAATGTAAAATCTTAGGTCTTATCTTACAATAAGGGCATAGTTATATGCTAATGAAAAGAATCACATCATGAAATGTTAAGACCATGCATAGACAGAATATTGACAGCATACACCTCATTAATTAAAAAAGAAAAGGCTCAAAGATCGTAATCATTTCAAGAAACAAATATTTCTTATCAGAATGAAACTAAACTTTATACATGCCCGCAAATTTCTATATCAGACTGTAATGACCCTGCCTCAGCCCTCTCGGCTGGAACTCTACCCCGATTACATTCTAAATAATAATATTTATAAGAAAAATACATCCAACAGTTGCCACAAGCATATATAAAATCTCGAATAATTTGCAATAAATATGGGACTGCATATTCGATCTTATACATGGAAATCTGGATTGGTCTCTCTGTTGCCAAGTGTTATATAAAATAATCTTCCACTTATGATTTTCTACCTGGAAATGTTGAGTTAAATATGGATCTGGACAGTAACCTCGGGCCTTAAATCTAGAAATAATATTTATTTCCTCTCTGATACTGGACAGCTACTTGAAGTGTAGATCTAATCCCCTGCCTTTGGATATCCTTGATCGCTGCTCTTCATTCCCTTGTTAGGTGATTTCGATGCCCAAAAAAGTGGAAATAATCTCTAAGAAATGTGGATCTGATTGTTAGAGATGTGAATACTCTGCATGGGAGTCTTGAGTCTGTTCTTATTGACCACTAATTCTACTCCATTAGATCTGGAAATGTTCGATTCATTGCAATTGCTCTTTAATAGATACCCTTTATACAAATGGCGAAATCTCTCAAATCCTTCACGATTTGGTAACAGTAGTGAACCCTACGCTAATCTCTGCCTCTGAGCAAATCTAGTGTTCTCTATTTCAAAATGGTCTTCATGCCCTTTCAAGAGTTAAATGCTACCTTCGAATTCATTTAAACAAACTCCTCTTTGCCAAAACTTTCACCTGAATACGTGCTCACAGGTGCTCCTGAAATATACACCCTGGAAAGTGCAGCTCCAACCTTATCATCGATTGTATCAAATTTGGTCAACAAAATACCATCAATCAACCTGACATTAGAAAATAGGAAGGTCAGTCAGTTTGTGATTGAACTTTGTTGGCTGGTCCACGGCATCATTGCCAACAAATGCTTCACCAACGAAGAGTACCAAATCTGGACTGTTGATGTTGATGAATTTAGAGAGAATTCTCATCAAAGGCTCATTATCTTGCATTCGTCCAGCTGTATTGGTCTCTCCAACCTTCAATGATTTTAACATCTTCTATTTGAAATTAAGTTGATGCTGAAGTATGCAGGAAAAGACAGTTAGCCTCCTCGTTGTCGAGACTTATGATGTTTGTATGTCGCCTGAGCTCAACCACTTGGAATTTGTATGAATGCGTTAACACTACGTTGAAGCTTAGCTGTTGGTCTCGGGTATTGGATTTGCATGGAAAATCAATGTAGAAAACTGGTGGCACTTGGACGATTTCTCTTGCTCTTGGTGTGGACGTTTGACATGATCAATTACTTGGATCAATCATTTACATAATATGATATTTGGTACAATGTATTTGATGATGGAATGGGCATATATTTTCAAAGGTGAAATGTTGTTTTAAACCCAAGATGAAACACTCTGAATACAACTGTTGACATTTTCAGATGTTCTATGCCAAGAACTTATGTGTTCAGGAGGAGCTGATACATTCGGGTATGATCTACCCTATTTATGGTCATTAGAGATTCTAGGATTTGCATTTCCCTTCACCAGACATATGTATAACATTAGAGGGAATTTTACTGAAGAATTAGAGCATGAAACCTTGTTAATTAGCTTGCCATCTTTGAACAACATAATAGTCTTTCTTTATATAATGCTGTCAGAACATCAAATTTGTTGGAGCAGACCTGGTGACAACATCTAGCTTCGTCTGGGGATGGCATGCCCCCTGCAGGCTGCCAAGAACTTGCAGACCTGTGCCTTATACATTGGGCTATACGGTCAACTGCTCAATCAACCTCTGAAAACTTTGAAATCTATCACCACTTATTCAAACCAAAATAATTGATAAGCTTGCTTAAAATCTAATCACACTGTAAAAATTGCAAAAAGTAAATGCTCATGAATGAGCTTATTTATCCACACATCTACTGTGCTCTTGGAGAAATCAAGCTAATCATGTGTGACTCCATTTCCAATGAAACCAGATTAAGAACTGACTTAGCAATTGAACACTTGAAATATGCTTCAGTAAGATAAAGATTGAAGAATTTGCAGGCATCTCATCATGAATCTGCAACCCATATTACAACTGAACAAAACTGAATGGTTGGAGTTAATAAAAGCCTCAAGATAAGCGGCTACTGGATCATGAAAATAATTAAAAACCATGTTTTGATCAGATATTTCTGTTTCTTCTTCAAGATAAGCAAGGTGCCTCTGGATAAACTCTGACCTCACTATCTCCATAAAACCATCTTTTTCACAATCATTGGAAAACCACTTTCTACTTTCTAAGATATGCAGATTTAATTCTTCATTCAAAGCCATACACATATCTTTAAAAATGCTTGGAGCAACAACAGTAATACTATCATCTTGAGAAATCTTTTCTGACAATAAACTTTCATATTCTAACTCAAATGCTTTTAAAAGCTTCTTCAAAAAATCAATTTTGTCTTCTTCACTATAAATGTTATCAGAATCTAAATAAGAAAACAAATCTTTGTCCCATTCATCAACAAAAGACATACTCATCCATTCTCGAAAACCTTGAATAAAAACATGATCTACCTCAACCCCTGTAGTCTTGGTACAGGAAGTAACTCACTCAAAAACTGAATCTGCCATTTTGTAACCAGTGGAGTCACCCGGTGAATATCGCAGCCACTGTGTCGCCAACCTTTGTTAACCATCAAAATCTGGATATATTCGTTGTCGTACATCCCAGGGAAGTATGTCTTCGTTCCTTCGATCCCAGGAAACGGCGCCAAAAGATGTTATCCCTAAAGTTTACACCTTGACTGCTAGGTTCATAGCTTAAGAAAATCTTAACAGTAGGTGTAAGATATCTGACACATGAGAAGTAATTCTATGGGGTTCGGTGATAGGTAAGCATATCACAGAAATCAGAAATAGTCCAGTAAACAAAGGCCAGGGAGTATATCAGTATAAATATTCAAATATTGATAATACACAGCTGTGAAGTATGAATTTGTGAATGTAAAAGCTCAGGTTCTATCTTAGAATAAGGGCATAGTTATATGCTAATCAAAGAATCACATCATGAAATGTTGAGACCATGCATAGACAGAATATTGACAACATGCACTTCATTAATTAAAATAGAAAAGGCTCAAAGATCATAATCATTTCAAGAAACAACTATTTCTTATCAGAATGAAACTAAACTTTATACATGCCTGCAAATTTCTGTATCAGACTGTAATGAACCTGCCTCAGCCCTCTCGGCTGGAACTCTACCCCGATTACATTCTAAATAAAAATATTTATAATAAAAATACATCCAACAGTTGCCACAAGCAAATATAAAATCTCGAATAATTTGCAATAAATCTGGGACTGCAGATTCGATCTTATACATGAAAATCCGGATTGATCTCTCCGTTGCCAAGTGTTATATAAAATACTCTTCCACCTATGATTTTCTACCTGGAAATGTTGAGTTAAATATGGATATGGACAATAACCTCTGGCCATAAATCTAGAAATAATATTTATTTCTTCTTTGATACTGGATAGCTACTTGAAGTGTAGATCTAATCCTCTACCTTCGGATATCCTTGATCGTTGCTCTTCATTCCCTTGTTAGGTGATTTCGATGCCCAAAAAAGTGGAAATAATATCTAAGAAATGTGGATCTGATTGTTAGAGATGTGAATACTCTGCATGGGAGTCTTGAGTTTGTTCTTATTGATCACTAATTCTACTCCATTAGATCTGGAAATGTTCGATTCATTCCAATTGCTCTTTAATAGATACCCTCTAGATAAATGGTGAAATCTCTCAAATCCTTCACAATTTGGTAACAGTAGTGAGCCCTGCGCTAATCTCTGCCTCTAAGCAAATATAGTGTTCTCTGTTTCAAAATGGTCTTCACGCCCTTTCAAGAGTTAAACGCTACCTTCTAATTCATTTAAACAAACTCCTCTTTGTCAAAAATTTCACCTGAATACGTGCTCACAGGTGCTCCTAAAATATACACCCTGGAAAGTGCAGTTCCAACCTTTTCATCGATTATATCAAATTTGGTCAACAAAATACCATCAATCAACCTGACATTAGCAAATAGGAAGGTTGGTCAGTTTCTGATTGAACTTTGTTAGCTGGTCCACGACATCATTGCAACCAAATGCTTCACCAACGAAGAGTACCAAATCTGGACTGTTGATGTTGATGAATTTAGAGAGAATTCTCATCAAAGGCTCATTATCTTGCATTCATCCAGCTGTATTGGTCTCTCCAACCTTCAATGATTTTAACATCTGTTATTTGAAATTAGGTTGATGCTGAAGTATGCAGGAAAAGACACTTAGCCTCCTCGGTGTCGAAACTTATGATGTTTGTATGTCGCCTGAGCTCAACCACTTGGCATTTGCATGAATGCATTAACACTGCGTTGAAGCTTAGTTGTTGGTCTCGGGTATTGGATTTGCATGGAAAATCGATGTAGCAAACTGGTGGCACTTGGACGATTTCTCTTGCTCTTGGTGTGGACGTTTGACATGATCAATTACTTGGATCAATCATTTACATAATATGATATTTGGTACAATGTATTTGATGATGGAATGGGCATATATTTTCAAAGGTGAAATGTTGTTTTTAACCCAAGATGAAACACTCTGAATACAACTGTTGACATTTTCAGATGTTCTATGCAAAGAACTTATGTGTTCAGGAGGAGCTGATACATTCGCATACGATCTACCCTGTTGATGGTCATTATATATTCTAGGATTTGCATTGCCCTTCACCAGCCTTATGTATAACATTAGAGGGAATTTTACTGAAGAATTAGAGCATGAAACCTGTCTAATTAGCTTGCCATGTTTGAACAACATAATAGTCTTTCTTTATATAATGTTGTCAGAACCTGAAATTTGTTGGAGCAGACCTAGTGACAACATTTGGGCTCATTTGGAGATGGCATGCCCCCTGCGGGCTACCAAGAACTTGCAGACATGTGCCTTATACATTGGGCTATACGGTCAACTGCTCAATCAACCTCTGAAAACTTTGCAATCTGTCACCACTTATTCAAACCAAAATAGTTGATAAGCTTGCTAAAAATCTAATCGCACTGTAAAAACTGCAAAAAGTAAATGCTCATGAATGAGCTTATTTATCCACACATCTACTCTGCTCTTGGAGAAATCAAGCTGATCATGTGTAACTCCATTTCCAATGAAACCAAATTAAGAATTGACTTAGCAATTGAACACTTGAAATATGCTTCAGTAAGATAAAGATTGAAGAATTTGCAGGCATCTCATCATGAATCTGCAACCCATATTTACAGCTGAACAAAACTGAATCGCTAGAGTTAATAAAAACCTCAAGATAAGCGGCTACTGGATCATGAAAATAATTAAAAACCATGTTTTGATCAGATATCCCTATTTCTTCTTCAAGATAAGCAAGCTGCCTCTGGATAAAATCTGACCTCACTATCTCCATAAAACCATCTTTTTCACAAACATTGGAAAACCACTTTCTACTTTCTAAGATATGCAGATTTAATTCTTCATTCAAAGCCACACACATGTCTTCAAAAATGCTTGGAACAATAGCAGTAATACTATCATCTTGAGAAGTCTTTTCTGAGAATAAACTTTCATATTCTAACTCAAATGATTTTAAAAGCTTCTTAAAAAAATCAATTTTGTCTTCTTCACTATAAATGTTATTAGAATCTAAATAAGAAAACAAATCTTTGTCCCATTCATCAACAAAAGACATACTCATCCATTCTTGAAAACCTTGAAGAAAAACATGATCTACCTCAACCCCTGTAGTCTTGGTATAGGAAGTAACTCACTCAGAAACTGAATCTGCCATTTTGAAACCAGTGGAGTCACCTGGTGAATATCACAGCCATTATGTCACAAGCCTTTGTTCACCATGAAAGTCTTGATATATTTGTTGTCGTACAGCCTAGGGAAGTATGTCTTCATTCCTTCGATCCTCGGCAACGGCGCCAAAAGATGTTATCCCTAAAGTTTACACCCTGACTGCTAGGGTCAAAGCTTAAGGAAATCTTAATAGTAGGTGTAAGATATCTGACACTTGAGAAGTAATTCTATGGGGTTCGGTGATAGGTAAGCATATCACAGAAATCAGAAACAGTCGAGTAAACAAAGGGCAGGGAGTATATCAATATTAATATTCAAATATTGATAATACACAGCTGTGAAGTATGAATTTGTGAATGTAAAAGCTCAGGTTCTATCTTAGAATAAGGGCATAGTTATATGCTAATCAAAATAATCACATCATGAAATGTTAAGACCATGCATAAACAGAATATTGATAGCATACACTTCATTAATTAAAATAGAAAAGGCTCAAAGATCATAATCATTTCAAGAAACAACTATTTCTTATCAGAATGAAACTAAACTTTATACATGCCTGCAAATTTCTGTATCAGACTGTAATGACCCTGCCTCAGCCCTCTCAGCTGGATCTCTACCCCGATTACATTCTAAATAATAATATTTATAAGAAAAATACATCCAACAGTTGCCACAAGAAAATATAAAATCTTGAATAATTTGCAATAAATCTGGGATTGCAGATTCGATCTTATACATGAAAATCTGGATTGATCTCTCTGTTGCCAAGTGTTATATAAAATACTCTTCAACTATGATTTTCTACCTGGAAATGTTGAGTTAAATATGGATCTGGACAATAACCTCGGGCCTTAAATCTGGAAATAATATTTATTTCTTCTCTGATACTGGACAACTACTTGAAGTGTAGATCTAATCCTCTGCCTTCGGATATCCTTGATCACTGCTCTTCATTCCCTTGTTAGGTGATTTCGATGCCCAAAAAAGTGGAAATAATATCTAAGAAATGTGGATCTGATTGTTAGACATGTGAATACTTTGCATGGGAGTCTTGAGTCTGTTCTTATTGACCACTAATTCTACTCCATTAGATCTGGAAATGTTCGAGTCATTCCAGTTGCTCTTTAATAGATACCCTCTAGACAAATGGTGAAATCTCTCAAATCCTTCACGATTTGGTAACAGTGGTGAGCCTTGCACTAATCTCTGCCTCTGAGCAAATCTAGTGTTCTCTATTTCAAAATGGTCTTCACGCGCTTTCAAGAGTTAAACGATACCTTCTAATTCATTTAAACAAACTCCTCTTTGTCAAAAATTTCACCTGAATACGTGCTCATGGGTGCTCCTAAAATATACACCCTGGAAAGTGCAGCTCCAACCTTATCATCGATTGTATCAAATTTGGTCAACAAAATACCATCAATCAACCTGACATTAGCAAATAGGAAGGTCGGTCAGTTTGTGATTGAACTTTGTTAGCTGGTCCACGGCATCAGTGCCAACAAATGCTTCACCAACGAAGAGTACCAAATCTGGACTGTTGATGTTGATGAATTTAGAGAGAATTCTCATCAAAGGCTCATTATCTTGCATTCGTCTAGCTGTATCGGTCTCTCCAACCTTCAATGATTTTAATATCTGCTATTTGAAATTAAGTTGATGCTGAAGTATGCAGGAAAAGACACTTATCCTCCTCGGTGTCGAGACTTATGATGTTTGTATGTCGCCTGAGCTCAACCACTTGGTATTTGTATGAATGCGTTAACATTGCGTTGAAGCTTAGCTGTTGGTCTCGGGTATTGGATTTGCATGGAAAATCGATGTAGAAAACTGGTGGCACTTGGACGATTTCTCTTGCTCTTGGTGTGGACGTTTGACATGATCAATTATTTGGATCAATCATTTACATAATATGATATTTGGTACAATGTATTTGATGATGGAATGGGCATATATTTTCAAAGGTGAAATGTTGTTTTAAACCCAAGATGAAACACTCTGAATACAACTGTTGACATTTTTAGATGTTCTATGCAAAGAACTTATGTGTTCAGGAGGAGCTGATACATTCGGGTACGATCTACCCTATTGATGGTCATTAGAGATTCTAGGATTTGCATTTCCCTTCACCAGCCTTATGTATAACATTAGAGGGAATTTTACTAAAGAATTAGAGCATGAAACCTGGTTAATTAGCTTGCCATCTTTGAACAACACAATAGTCTTTCTTTATATAATGCTGTCAGAACCTCAAATTTGTTGGAGCAGACCTGGTGACAACAGATAGAATAGAATGATCCAGCGAAGAGTCGAATGCACACATGCAGCAGAATGAAGTTTTGATAGTGCACAAAATGATGTGATAGATCTATGACAGATATGCAAGTATTGAAAGGAAGAAATATTGAAGTATTTGCAAGTGCCTGATGTTTCGAAGGGAAATATTACAATCATCACACTGATAGTCACATATCTTGTAGAGACAAAAGCACAGAGATAGAACCAAATTTTATCAGATAATGTGCAGATGTCTAGCTGATGCATATGAGCAGAAGTTAAAGTGTGTGATGTTGAGAACTTCATCTGATGCGCAATGAAAGAACAACTACAGGATCCGATAGGCATATCATGATGCAGATGATTTGAGGCAAGTGCGTTAAACAAAACGGACGAATCATTTGATGCATAGGATGTCACAGATTGTCTGAGAGACTACAACACTTAAATAGAACGGACACATTATAAAGTGCACAGTTCCATATGTTACTAGTGCTTCATTTCATCACAAAAAACTATCAATTGAAGGCACAATATCAGTTGATCATTGCAATCACACAGAGCATAAAGTTGAGACAACAGAGATACAGACTGCAGTATCAGCAGAGCACATAGTACATGAAGTAATTCATCAGCAGAAGTATGATTTGAGAATATTCAGAAGTCAAGTGATTTATGCAGCGCAGTGACAGAGTATAGTCTGCATACGAAGGTAGCGCACGACAAATTTGCAATCATAATATATGAAGAAGTGCACATAGTTGAAGTTCAATAAGACAACAACATACTTAATACATCAGGGCAGCTGGACGGGGCAAGGAGATAGGGAGTCGGATCTTCCTTTAGGTTGGTTCCTATAAAACAAATAAGACAGGGGGTCAGTGCCTCCTTCCAGTCAATGATGGAGAAACACAAGGAGTAGAAGCTTCCTTCAGGTCAATGCCTATAAAACCAGGGGATTGGTGCCTCCTTCCAGTTGGTGTTGGTAAACACAGGATGTTGGTGCTTCCTTGAATGTATTCTTTCTCACTATAAAGAAGCATTCTGTGGTTTTCTCTCGTTTGGGTTTTGACGTAAAAATCATGTGTATTATGTGTTGTTTATATGGTGCATATATGTGTGGATGGTTATTTAATGATGCATAATAGAACATAAATATTTAGTAAAGGATAATCTATTAAAGAAGGTAAAGACTGCTAATAATTGCGCTTGTATTGATTCACCCCCCCTCTTAGTATTAAATCGATTCCAATAGAAGCTTCACCAGATGGATGTGAAGACAACCTTCCTCAATGGTGAGGTTGAGGAAGAGGTTTATATTCAACATCCTAAGTAGTTTTTGGTTCATGGGAAGGCGTCCCATGTGTGAAAATTGAATAAATCCTTGTATGGACTTAAGCAAGATCCCAAATCTTGGTATTCGATAATTGACACCTATCTTCAAAGACTGGGATTCTATAAGAGTGCAGTTGATCCAAATTTGTACTTCAAAGTAGTGAAGAACCAACCATTGATATTGGTTCTATATGTTGATGATTTGTTCCTTACTGGAGAGGAACAACTGATTGCTTGGTACAAGAGGGAGCTTACTTCTAAGTTTGAGATGAAAGACTTAGGTCTTATGCACTACTTTCTTGGCCTTGAGATTTGGCAAAGAAAAGATGAGATATTTATTTCTCAAGGGAAGTACACTATTGATATATTGCGCAGTTTTGGCATGATGGATCGCAAATCCATGAGTACTCCGATGGTTTCCAATTTGAGTAAACTACATGAGTCATATTCTAGATTGGATCTAGTGGACCCCACTTTGTATAAAAATCTTATTGGTTCGTTGATGTACTTGATACACTCGATACCATATATATGTTATGCTATGAGTATTCTTAGTCAGTCTATGTCTGATCCAAGACACAGGCATTGGGTTGTTGCTAAGGATGCGCTTAGGTACCTTCGAGGTACGATTCCTTATGGACTCATATATGCCTCTAGTGGAGGGGTGTTGTTACTTGGTTATACTATCTTTGATTGGGGTGGTAGCATTGTTGATTGAAAGAGTACATCCGACTATTGTTTTAGCTTGGGTTCTACTATGATCTCTGGGTGCAACAGGAAGCAGGGCTCTATAGCCTAGAGTACCACAAAAGCAGAGTATATTGCTGCTAGTCCTGCTTGTCGAGAAGTAGTGTGGCTTCGGAATCTACTTGCTAGGATTTTGGGTGAGAAGCTTGAGTCTACAACAATTCTGTGTGATAATCAAATTTGTATCAAGCTTTCTGAAAACCCAATGTTTCATGATAAGTTGAAGCAAATTGAGATGAAGTATCACTTCATCAGAGACATGATCTAAAAAGGTATAATGAAACTTTCGTACATTGCTATTGATGAACATATTGTATATGTGTTAACAAAGCCTCTGCCACTGACGAAGTTCAGGTACTTCTGAGACAAGCTTGGTATGGAAGAGAATGCCTCCCTCATTGAGAGGTGTTAGAAAAACAGGATCGCAAAGAAATAATAATAAATAAGATGCAAATACAAAACAGATAAACACAATACAATAAAGACACCAATATAACGTGGTTCACCCAATTTGGGCTATGTCCACGAAGAAATTGCTAGTCCTTTTATTATACCATCCAACAAAATGAAGAGATACAACCTGCAACACATATGTTGCAATTTCCTCTTCACTCTCTCACAATCTATCTTACACAATCATGGAGATCTTTACAATGCTACAATACACAACAGTATTACAATGCCTTCCTTTTAAAGAGGGATTACCATGGGAAAATACTATGGAACACCCAATACCATGGACCCGTAAATCACCCATTATTGACCAAGTCATGACTATGAAATTACAACATTTTACAAGGCATTTTTCCCAAAATTTTCTCTATGGTGGCATTTCCCTCGAACCCCCACCAGGGGGAGATCCTAAAATGTAGTTACCCCCCCCTAGCCCCCCATGGTGACTATATTGGGGGGGGGGAAGCTCCCCCAAACCCCCCTGTCCTGGGCTGGGATCCATACATGGCTAAAACATGACCTCTGAATAAGGAAGATCATGCTCCACGACCAGCAATACCCCACTTGGATACTAATCACAACAACTCCACCGTTACTGCATCTGCTAGACTATGCTTTGAACCTTGGACCTGTAAAATTTCTCATCTTCACCTTCATGCTTGAAGGCCAACTGAAACCGATCAGGAACTTAGTTTCTCTCTAGTTACTACCTTTGTCAACATGTCCATAGGATTTTGGCTAGTGTGTATCTTTTCTAGCTTTAACAATTCATCTTCTAGAACAAACCATATGAAATGGTACTTGAGTTGCATATGTTTAGTCTTAAAATGGAAGGATGATTTCTTTACAAGATGAATGGAACTCTGGTTCTCACTATACAACCTGTTATTCTCCTGCTTCTTACCCAATTCCTCCATGAACCTCTGTAACCAAATCATATCTTTACTAACCTCTATAGCAGCAACATACTCTGCTTCCATTGTTGAAAGTGAAACAACCTTTTGCAGTTTCAAAATCCAACTTATTGTTGGTCTACCTACAGTAAATACATGCCATGTGGTGCTCCTCCTAATATCTTTATCACCTGCCATATCTGCATCAACATATCCCTATAGAACAGTGTCTGAACCTACAAAACATAATGCATGAGTGGTAGTACCTCTCAAATACCTGAGAATCCACTGTACTTCCTTCCAATGTTCTTTACCTGGATTGTTCATATACTTATTCACAAATCCCACTGCATGTGCAATATATGGTCTTTTGCACACCATGGCATACATCAAGTTGCCAACCGTTGATGAATAGTCAACCCTAGACATGTAATCTATCTCTTCTTTTGTCTTGGGACACATCTCCTTACTTAGTTTGAAATGGTTGGCCAAAGGTGTAATAACTGGTTTTGCATTCTGCATTCTAAACCGCTCCAACACCTTTTCTATGTACTCACCCTGAGACAATGTCAATTTGCGATTTTTCATGTCTCTTGTTATTCTCATACCAATGATTTGCTTTGCAGCACCCAAATGCTTCATCGCAGATGAATTAACTAACTTCCTTTGGAGCACATTTATATCATGCATGTTAGACACTGCAACAAGCATGTCATCCACACACAATAACAAGACAATATATCTTCCATTATCTAGCCTCTTGAAATAAACACAGTGGTCAGAATGACATCTACTATAACCTTGTTCTAGAATAAACTTGTCAAATTTTAAATACCGCTGCCTTGGAGCTTGCTTCAGGCCATACAAGATCTTCTTCAACCTGCATACCAAATTCTCCTTCCCTTTGACCTCATACCCTTGTGGTTGTTGCATATAAATATCTTCCTCCAAATCCCCATGGAGAAAGGTTGTTTTTACATCTAACTATTCAATATGCAAATATTCTACCACCACTAGACTTAAAATAGTTCTAATTGAAGTCATTTTAACAATAAAAGAAATATTTCATCAAAATCTATACCTTTATTCTGTACAAACCCCTTTACAACAAGTATGGCCTTGTACCGCTTATTTCATCCATCTTCTTCCTTAAACCTGTAAACCCATTTATTTTTCAATGCTCTTTTATCAGCATGCAACTGAACCAAATCTCAAGTCTAGTTTCTTACCAAGGAGTCCATCTCCTCATTCATGCCTTGCTCCCACTTCTTTCTAGTTTCCACCTGCATTGCTTCTTCATAACATTATGGTTCACTAGAATTAGTCATCAATAAATAATACATTGAAGGAGGGTATCTTTTAAGGGGTCTACTTAAATTTCTAGATATTCTAATACTTGCAAGAGTTTGATGTACCTGCTGTTATTCTTGATTTTCCGGCACCTTTGGAATTTCATTTTCTTTGATTTCATCAAGCACTGTGTACTTTGTCTTTTCATTTTCATGTTTCTTTCCCTGCAACTGATCTTTATACATGACCTTTTCATTGAATACCACATCTCTACTCCTAATGATTTTGTTATTTTCATAATCCCATAAGCGATAACCAAAATCATCAATTCCGTATCCAATACAGGTACATTTCTTGGATTTATCCTCAAGCTTTGTTCTATTTTCTTTATCAATATGGACAAATGCTTCACAACCAAAAGTTCTTGGAAATTAGTAGTTTACATTTTTACCTATCCATGCCTCCTCTGGAATACCACCATCCAAAGCACTAAAAGGTCCTCTGTTTATTAAGTAAACAACAGTATCTACATCATCTTTGCAAAACTATAAGGGCAACCTTGCATGCAATCTCATACACCTTGCACGCTCCATGATTGTTTTGTTCATAATTTACGACACACCATTTTCTTGTGGTGTTCCTGGGACGGTCTTCTTTCTATGAATCCCATGGTATGAACAATAACTATCAAACTCCTTGCCGCAGTATTCACCTCCATTATCAGATATGAGACACTTCAACCTTTTTCCTATCTCATTCTCAACCAAAGCTTTCCACTTTTTAAAAGTAGAAAACACATCGGATTTATGTCTAATGCAATAAACCCAATTTTTTTAGTTGCACCATCAATAAAAGTAACATAATAACGAGAGACACCAAAATATTGTACCCGAGTCGATCCCCATACATCCGTATGCATAGGCTCTAAATTTTCACTCTTCTTATGTTTCCCAACCCTAAGAAATAAGACTCTCTTATGTTTTCCATAAACATAGTTCTCACATAATTATAAACTTACCTGTTTCAGATTTGGCAGCAACTTACTTGAGTGGAGAATCTGCATCCCCTTCTCACTCATGTGGCCAAGCCTATGATGCCATAATGTTGTATATGTTCCTGTGGAAGCTAAAAATATAGAACAATCAGTATTATGAGTACATAAATACAATGTACCTATCATGTCTCTTTTTTCTATCACCATCGATCATTTAGTGATCTTCCACCATGTTTCTCCAAACGTAGATAAACAACCACCATCTGCCAACTTCCCTCTTGAGATCAAATTTCTTTTCATAGCAGGAATATGCCTTACATATTTCAGCAGCCATTCACTATTCTTTAACTTTATCTGTACCTTACCCATTCCAAAAATTTTACACGGTTCATCATCACCCAATAAAACATGTCCAAAATCACCTAGAACATAATCATGAAATAATTTCCTATGGGGTGTATCATGACATAAAGCCCCTGAATCTACTACCAAGTAATCACTAGTATTGTCTAATGGAAGAATCAAAACATCTTGTAACAAATCACCTGCTACATTTGCTTCCCCATTAGTCTCATGTTGTCCATCTCCTTTCTTCTTTAGAGATATGAAGTCTTTATTCATATGTTTTTTCTTTCCACAGTTCCAACACTCTATCTTTCCTAGTTTGGACTTGGATCTGCCCTTCTTGGACAATGTTGCAATTACCTGGGCTCTTTCCTCTCTCCATATGTATCCCCCTGCTCTCCATGGTCAATGCATTACCTGATATCTCAAATGTGCTTTTGCTTCGCATTTCCTCGCTAAGAATAATACCAACAACGTCATCAAATTTCAAAGTGTTTGAACCAGAGACAGAGTTACTTACAGCAATGACCAATCCGTTCCAGCTTTGTGGTAATGAGCACAATATTAGAAGAGCCCTAACCTCATCCTCAAAGTTCACATTTACAGAACTTAGTTGATTTGTAATTGTATTAAATTCATTTAAATGATGAGCAACAGATCCACCTTCAGACATCTTCATATTAAATAAACGCTTCATTAGAAATACCTTGTTGGAGGCCGAGGGTTTTTCATATAGCTTACCCAATGCGCTCATCAGACCCTCCATTGTATTTTACTTTGAGATATTGAAAGCCACTGACTAAGCCAGGCACAACCGTATTGTTCCCAGTGCCTTTATGTCAAGAACATCCCATTCTTCGTCCTTCATGGCCACTGAATTTTTTGCTTTTCCTCCCAACGGTAGGAATATATCCTTCTGATACAGATAGTCCTCCATTTTAATCTTCCATAACTGGTAGTTTTGGCCGTTAAATTTTTCAACCTTAAACTTTCCTTCTTCTATAATTGCTCCCACTCAAACCAGGAACCCTTCTTTCCTGCGAGTTTATATGCCAAATAGACCTTTGGCTCTAATACCAATTGTTAGAAAAACAGGATCGCAGAGAAATAACAATAAACAAGATGAAAATATAAAACACATAAACACAATACAAGAGAGACACTAGTATAACGTGGTTCACCCAATATGGGCTACGTCCATGGAGAAATTTCCAGTTCTTTTATTATACCATCTAGCAAAATGAAGGGATACAACCCGCATCACATCTGCTGCAATTTTCTCTTCACTCTCTCATAGTCTCTCTTACACAATCATAGAGATCTTTACAATGCTACAATACACAACTGTATTACAATGCCTTCATTTTAAAGGGGGATTGCCATGGTAAAATACTATGGAACACCCAATACCATGGACCCGTAAATCACCCATTATTGACCATGTCATGACTATGAAATTACAACATTTTACAAGGCATTTTTCCCAAAATTTTCTCTACGAGGGGCGCTTGCTCCGAACCCCCACCAGAAGGGGTTCTAAAATGTAATCCCCCCATGGAGTCCCAATGGTGACTATATTGTGGGGGAAAGCCCCGCTAAACCCCCCGTCATGGGTTGGGGTCCAGAAACAGCTGAAACGCGACCTCTAAATAAGGAATATCAGGCTCCACAACCAACAAGAGAGAGTGTTAAATGTACAACAACACAAATCATTCTCCAAGCCAATCTGGTGCAACTAGTATTGGGCCTTATGTGTTGACATAGGGAGCCTAAGTTGGACTCAAGAACTTGGAGTAGATTCTTGATTTGGACTCAATAATGACTAAGCCTTCAGTTGTAAAAGGTTATTCCTCATGTTTTGAGGTGAATGTTTTGATGTATCAAAGTGATGATGTTGGATAGTCTTGTTGGATAAGACTCAGGACTTGTGTGTCAAATCAGATTCTCATATAGACCTCCAATTATAGTAGGTACCTGTGGGGTGGACCTCCAATTGTAGAGGTAGATGCTTTGCATGTTGAAGCATTAATGTTGTGTGATGTATCACTAACCATGGTCACTGATTGCTATTAAGTCTCCTTTAGAGACTGGCCACCTCTAGAGTGAATTACTTTAGCATATGATCATATAGTCTGAGAGTAATATAATATGATCACAACATCTAACAAATCTTCTGAGTATAATATGATATGGTAGATAACTAAAGTTAACACATATTGACCATGTAGATAAGACAAGAGATAAAGATCATAAATGATAAGATATACGAGAATTCGAATTGCGCATAAAAGAATTAATTAAGAGAGAGTTCAAATTGTTCAACTTCCGTGAAGACTTCAGTAAATCAAAGGAGAACTCGAATTGATCACTACAATAATGTTAACAAGAAAGAATTAGTTAAATAGAGTTAACTAAGTGATAACAGAGAATATCTAGTTAACTAAGTGTTATTGCATGACGACACTTGTGTTAAACTAAAAGACGAGACTTATGTTAAACTAAAAGACGACACTTGAGTTGCGACACTTGCATGATGACACTTAAGTTAGCCACCTAAATAAGTTGTAAATATTCCGGTTAAGGGGTGAGATCATCCTAAGACTCAGTTCAGTGAGTTAATGCACTGAATGAGAAGTGGGGCGCTTTTGTTCATGCAAGATTGATACATCCAGATGGAGGGTGAGTTCATCATGAAGTATGAAGATAAAAATAGAAGCCGATGCATGTGAAGAATGTATAAATATGTTATACGGGTTTAATGAATTCAACGTGAAGAAAATTATCTTCTCCCTTGAAGGCAAGGAACTTCTCTTTGTGTAAGATGTGATTCCGACTCTCTCTTCTTTATCTTTCTCTTACTCTATGATTGCACCAGGGGTGCTTGATGTAAAATACATTCTTTGCTATCTATCATAATTATACTCTGAATATTTGTTGGGGTTTTTCATCCAAATTATTTTGAGGATTCCCCCCATGGTACATCTTGTGTTATGGTTGAATGTTTCATGTGATTGAATGCTTCATTGATTAAATTATTAAGTATTTCCGCACTGAAATTTTTAAAGTTCAAAGCTCATCATATTTGCTAAAAAATTAACAATGTAGTCATATAGTTGCATTCACCTGTATTTTTAGTCAATTTCATATTGATACCTTCTTTGAGCCCTCAATTTCCAGTAGTGGAGGGAAAATTGGGGGGGATTTTGTACCATATAAAGGCCACAGTGATTCATGGTTCACCCACATTGGATTGCATTTGCAAGGTGAAGGTCTAGTATATGCCTTTTCATTCTTAGTTTTCTTGACATTTTAATCTTCATGCAAAATCTCCATTCTTGAAATATCAAGTCTTGAAGGGGCACACCACACATGTAATTTATCAGAGAAAACATACTCACAGCATGCTTTTCATCCAATACCTAACGCAGTATTATTTTTATGCTTTTTTATCCGCAGCTGCAATATATTATTATACTGTAAATTTTCCTTTTATCATGGATGCTTTTTAAGGCCCGTTGAATTCTAGGGAACTCTTTATTCTTAGGGCTCATTGATTGTTGTTAGGGTTTTAATCTATCCTAGGAGTATTAGTTTCTTGAAAGAATTATAGAGCTTAGAAGATATGATTTATTTTATGCCTTGTCATGTTTAAACCATCAATTGGCATTTATACATTGTTAATGGCTGCTACTCTTAATGGAGAGATGCCACATGGTTTTTATATATTCAAACTAAATTTTAACCAGTTGTTAAAAATGTGCTTTTATTCAAATATTGCTATGCAATTATTATTGGATATAAGTTGTTCATGAGAGTTTGTATGTTCATATTTTTATTTGTTATTGTTGATGTTTGGGACATTTGTAATATAAATGAATGCACACTGATTATAATGCTGGGGATACAGTAGAATGGTCATTATTTTGGCACTATCTTCCTATAGAGTTGACCAAAGCATTCTGGTAGATTCTTTTATTTGTATTGAGAAGTTTGTGACTGGTATATTTTTTTATTCGTATTGTCAAGTTCATCAATTTTATATGTAACCTAAATTTGTTGGGTTCAGTATTTGTTTTATGGTATTTTATTTTTTGTAAGGGTAATGCAGAAGTAAAATGTTTTCTGGTGATTTGTTTCAATGTGTAATTGTTGTCATCATCTAGAAATGGACCTAGTTATGTATGATGGATATATAATTTAGTTGGAACACGATACCTCATTTCCATTATTATTATATATAATATGTACATGGCATGTTTGAATTGAGATGTAGATATTATGCTATTCGATATCTTGTCTTTTGCATTCAATGAGGGTGCTACAACAATTTTACCACATTTTGCATGCTTTCGAAAATTTCAAGGACATGGATACAAACACCACCTCAATTTATCTGAGAAAAAATAGTCTTTAATGGAGCAGTTCTAATTATATGTGAGATGATGCATTAATGTGCTTTCTATTCCTGTTAGTGTATGTTGGTATTTCTAATAATCATTGCAAGTTTCTAACTAACTCTAAAAATTCTAAATCAAATGACATAATTTAGATTTTGATTATCAACAAAAGAAATGAAAAAGTGGTATTTGTATCTATAAACATATAAGCAGGTTTTTTTTTCTTAAAGGATAGCTTAAAAATGGGAGATTTGGAAAATAAGCTAATTGGGAATTCATACACTATTAAGGTTGTGGGTCTTGATAAGACTCCACGTTGTAATAATGGTTTGTGAGTATCATAATCCCTCCACGGTGTAAAGTGTTTGATTCTATCTATTTGTCGGTCTGTCATTTGGGTCCCCACATGTACGTTGGGCCTATAAGGGATGTAATAACAAGTGGATTCCCCACTTGCCCTGGATCTAGTTAGTGCGGTTGTATTTCACTGACACTTTTAGTTGTGAGTGATTGAATATTGTTTGTGAAATGTATAAATAAATCGCTCCTCTCCTCATTCATGCATTTGTTCATTCGAGAGTCTAGAAGTTGAGAGAGTCTAGATTTGAGCTCTTATATATGCTCTTCTATTGCACTACCTTAGTAATTTGCAGAATCAAAATTCGAGTCCTCCTGGAAAAATATTCACCAAGACATTACGAGGTTTTATAATTCAATGAAAGATTCACCAAGTTTTTACAATATTTTATAGTTTAGTGAAATATTCGCCAACATTTTACAATATCTTATAATTTAGTGAAAGATTCGCCAAGATTTTACAAGATTATATAATAGAATGAAAGATTAGCCACAAAATTATATGTGCATATTATATTATTGATAAAATAGCCTTCAAAAATCCTATATATCAGGGATATTTGCTCATTTATTATACATATAAATTTAGGGGCATGTTCTTAAAATGATCCCTAATTGAAACACATTTTTGAAGAAACTTATGTTGATTTGCATTTTTGTTGCCTACAAAAAAAATTGGCTTGAACTTTTATTTTTGCACGTGATTATAAATTTTCAACTTTCAATGGCTATTTTGTAATTATATATTTGCAAGCAAACTCCATGATGTATTTCAACTGTCTCAATGAACTTTGCAATTTATTGACTTTTAGTTTGTTCAATGCACTGCAACTATTACATGTGCAAATGGATGGCTCCCCAATGATAGATTTAGAAACACCAAAACTGGAAACACATAAATGCACTGAATTCTATGGATATGTTGGAACATACTATATTGAAGATACTAACCTATATGCGTTGACAAACAATGGAGGATTGACTAAGATACTGCATGTGTTTCCTCTCCTTCTCCTTCTCCTTCTCCTAGGACTACATCCGTCTAAATATTTATTGGGTATCAACCTAGATCTTCCTCTAATGTTGGGTATTATGAAATGGGTGCTTCAACTAGCTCTAATCTATCCTTTAGCTTTAGCTACTAGAACTTTCTATAACCAATTATATCCTATACCTCTATTATCTATACTTATGCATTGTATCTGGAACTTAAATTGTTGTTGACCCATTAACTGAAATTGATGTTGCCCCATGGGGTTCGTTGATGGTGGGAGTAATGTAGGTGATGCTACTAGATTTTCCTCTCTGACATGGATAACTTATGTGGCCTCTATGTAATGCTAATTCTAGCACAGTTGGATCTAGAACTGGTAACTCTAGCACTATATCTATGTTTGTAGCCATGAAAAGTGACTAAGGTAGGATATGGAGGCATTTGAGGTCGTTTATGCTAATAAAGTGTGTCAAATAAAATCATGGATTAATTTCATTATGAATTCCTTGAAATTATATGAAAAGAGAATAAAAACTCATTATAAATGAATGGATTTCATCCCATGTAATAATAGCATAGCTAAAAGGAAACAAGCCTAATAAATCAAACACATATTGTTTAAGGTCGTTTCATATACCATGTAGGTTAAAGCTATGTAATAAATGAAGTCAACATTCATATGTATAAAATCAAAGAACTTTACAAACACTGCTATATAAGGAAATAAATTCAAGATGTGGCTTACGAAAGCTGGAGTGGTAGCATTTGGCATGTAAACTATAAAAAAATGAACAATGGAAAGAATTTAAGAACAATCTATGCAATTCATTGTAATAACATTTGTTTGTACAACACAAACGAATTAAGCTGGCAATAATTATTGTTATCATGTTAGTCATTAGTATTTTCCTATTAATTATCCCAAACAATTTTTTCTGACTTGAATCTCTCTGCATAATTTTTCGAAGTTCTCTTGCTTATTACCCAAATCCTTTTCCAAGGGAGTTTTTTCAAAGTAGATCAACAAGCTATCATTGGGAATGTTGTTAACCAATACCCATTTGAGAACTCTTGCATTGAACCTATGTTTCTAGCTATCAACAACCATTATTTTTATGGTATATCTACTATAAAGTTAACCTCTCAAAAAACATAATATTTGGACATATATTCAAACTTAGCTTCAATCCTTCCTTCCTGCTCGAACACAAGAAGCAGAACCATGATTTAAATACTAAAAACCCCTTTCATCCTACTAATTACCATTAATAAATACCTATATACATCCATATTTTGCACATATTTGATTTTTTTCTACTTCAAAAATAGTTTTATTGTCACCAATCCATCACAATTTTACTTCAATAACAATATCGTTATTTTCAATGGGTAAATTTTGCTATTATTTTATAATCTAGGACTTGATAAACAATCTTTGATTTTCTAGCTTTATAAAAGAAATTTATAAGATGATTATCAGTTTCCTATTATTTGAGATTTTTTAATATGCTAGATTCATAATTGAATGCAAAATATCAAATGTTGACAACTGATGATTACCATGTACACAATGAGAGATTAGCCAATGAAACGAGATTCGATAACTACCCATGATTTAGGTAAAGATTTTGATGGTGGACAATGATAAAATGAAAGATGACTTATCAACATATGATAAGATATGGGCACATCTTTATAAATTGCACTTTTGCTAAAAGGATATGTTAAAAAAATATTTACAAATAGTCTTATAGGATATGTTAACTCTTGCACTTTTGCTAAAAGGATATGTAAAACATATATATTTACAAATGGTCTTATAGGATATGTTAACTCTTTCGCAAATGATTTTTTCCATGCTAGTTTCAAAATATTTTTGATTTTTATATTTGGTAGAATGATATTGCGGCCATATTCAACGTTTATATTTCCATAAAAAAAAGATAAACTAAGAAGAAGTCGATCGTGCAAAATAAAAAAATTCTCAAAAAAATTTCCTTTTTATATATTCATATATTCCAAAAAGTCATTGGCAACGTCTATCATATGTTTTCACATGCAGTGGCTAATAATTCAAGTAAAATCTTACAACACCAGATTTTTATGTCACCTCCAAACAGATATATTCACATGAAGATATAATAAACCAATTTTATAAATCTAAAAATATTTCTTGCCCGGTTGAATATATTACTACTTATAAATTTGGGCAAAAGTGAGACTTGTTGTGTTGTGGGGTATTTATGATGTGACACAAGTAAGACTTGTTGAGAAGTATTTATGACATTTAATGATGGTGTGGGTTTATTGTGGTGAGAGGTGCATTCTAGAGCCGAGTAGGGGATGTGTAACTCCTTCTATGTTTATAATCGACTCAAATTAAAATTAAATAATTTGAAAATAGAAAAATACTTGTCAGCTTAATAATCAAAACATAATAAAAATAAAACAACATAATAAAAACTTGTCGACTTAATAATCAAATTAATTTATCAAAGTATATAAAAAAAAACCAAACATTTATCAAAGTAATCAAAGAAGTGATTCAAAAAAACCGTGTCTTTTGAATTGAATTTAACCAACTGATCCACATTTGCGTAAGAGGAACTGGATTACTATCTTCGTGCACTAAAGTTGGTCGTGTATGTGAGGATGAATTTAGCATCTGATTGCATTGGAGATCCTACTAAGTAAATACTATGTTATTAAAAGAATATACAAGTTGGCTCAAATTTGAATTAAAACATTTAGAATCGCATTTATATAAAACTACACAAATTAGATAATTAAATCATAAACATTGCAATACACACTTGATCTAAATAAAACATCATCCAAAAAAGAACATCATCGAAGGTGGATACTTGCAAAGTTTTAAAGGCAAGTATCAATTGTTATCAACAAATCTACAGTTATTTTTTTACATTTATCATTGTTTATATATTTATCATTCTTACAATAGTTTATTTTACAATAATTCACAAGCCTTGGCGAATAATTAAATCTTCTTAATTTGTTACATTTATCAATGTTTCTATTTTACCAAACAATAGTTTACAATTAGACGATTCTTCATTAAATATGTTTACAGTACATTCTTCCATTCTTGAAAGGGTTTTGAAATAAAAAATAGTAAAATCTATAATTTGGTGGAAAGGAAATAAAATAATTAAAAAAATAGAAAAAAATTCAGGCTTCTTCTAAATTTGGCCCTTATTAACTCAAGGCTCCTTATGAATGGCATTCACCGACATATATCAGGGGCTGATGCATTCATAATTTGTTATATTATGAATACATATTTTTTACTACAAAAATTTAAGTTATGTTACTTCTTACTAAAACACTATATAAATGATTTTAATTTTTGAATAATGCTTATCACATAGAGTAAACTTATTTATAATTTAAAATTGCTTTTAACATATTATTAAAAACAATATTAAATTAAAAGTATGAATATATGCTTGATAGATTTGTCATTACTAATAGTTTGAAAATAAAATTTTAAATTACTTCTTAAAATGAAAACCATATAAATTATTTTAATGTCTAAATAATGCTTTTCACGTAGAGTAAACTTATTTATAATTTGAAATTGCTTTTAACAAGCTCTTAATTAAGTGAATAGGGATTCCTATATTAAAATCAAATATCTTAGTTTGGAGTATTTTATTTCAAGTTTTCATGTTATATTACTTTTTGTATTTGAATCTTTTTAAAACAATGGAAAAAATATTTTTGTTGATATTGTTTTTTAATTAATTTAAAATTTCTTTAATGTTTTAGAAGCCTTGGTGAATCATTAAATAAATTGAATATATGCCCAAAATAGACACACCGAAATATGGAACAAATAATGCCCACCTTTATTAGGGTCTTTCTTATTCATTCGAAAATACAATCACAAGAACTGCTCCACACATGCTTCTATTAAAATCACATTCACAAGAACTCTTTTATACAGTGTTGTTCTTAAAAGAAAGGCCTTTGCAAACATTTATGACTATATATTCTTATGCAAACATCAAGAATACTATACATTTTTATAGGACATAAAAACTTTACTATTACAATGTCAAAAAGCTTTGAATGCATGAAATTAAAGAAATTGGAAGATTTGCGTACACGTTTGACACAAAAACTTTTTTTGGTTTTTGTGTTACGAGATGCGACCTTCTCACTCTGTGCACCAATACTCAGTGCATTGATTTCTACAAACTCATCTCAGTCATCAATCTATGTTGCATTGATTTCTTTGTAAATCTATTAGAGATGGCCTCTTCTCAACAGTCCTGTGGCCCTCATACTGCACCCACTAATACTTGCTACATTGATTTTAACAAATATATATGTCATCAATCTCAGTTGCATTGATTTCAGTGTAACTCTGCAAGAGATGGTCTCTCCTCTATTGCTGCATCCCTCTCACTGCACCCACCAATACTCACCGCATTGATTTCAGCAAACATATATGAATCATCAATCTATGTTGCATTGATTTCAGCGTAAGTTGGTAAGAGATGGCCTCTCCAATGCGGTCCTATGACCCTTTCATGCCACCTAGCAATACTTGATGAATTAATATCAACGAACTTATCTTAGCGGCCAAGATTTGTTGCATTGAAATATGTGGAACTCTGTAAGAGATAGATAATTTGTAAGAACTTAGATAAGTTCGTTGATGGAGTGTTCTATTTCAAGTTTGGAGTGTTTTATTTTCTTGTTGATTTTACTTTTTGTATTTGAATATTTTTTAAACAATGGAAAAAAAATATTTTTGTTGATATTGTTTTTTTAATTAATTTAAAATTTATTTAATGTTTCACAAGCCTTGGCGAATCATTAAATAAATTGAATATATGCCCAAAATAGACACGAAAATATGGAGCAAATAATGCCCACCTTTACTAGGGTCTTTCTTATTCATTCGAAAATATAATCACAAGAATTGCTCCATATGTGCTTCTATTAAAATCACATTCACAAGAACTATTTTTATACAGCTCCGTTCTTAAAAGAAACTTGGACTTTGCAAACATTTATGACTATATATTCCTATGCAAACATCAAGACTACTATACACTTTTACAAGACAAAAGAACTTTACTATTATTATATTAAAAAGCTTTGAATGCATGAAATTAAAGAAATTGGAAGATTTGTATACACGTTTGACATAAAAAACATTTTTGGTTTCTAGATAATGAGATGCGACATTCTCACTCTACGCACCAATACTCATTACGTTGATTTCTGCAAACTTATCTCAGTCACCAATCTATGTTGCATTGATTTCTATGTAACTCTATAAGAGATGGCCTTTTCTCAACAGTCCTGTGGTCCTCTTACTGCACCCGCCAATACTTGCTACATTGATTTTAACAAAGGTATATGTCATCGATCTTAGTTGCATTGATTTCAGCGTAACTCTGCAAAAGATGGTCTCTCCTCTATTGTCCCGCATCCCTCTCACTCCACCCACCAATACTCACCACATTTATTTCAAAAAATGTATATGAATCATCAATCTATGTTGCATTGATTTTAGTATAAGTTGGTAAGAGATGGCCTCTCCACTGTGGTTCTATGGTCGTTGCAATCCACCAAGGAATACTTGATGAATTAATATCAATGAACTTATCATAGACCAATATTTGTTACATTGAAATATGTACAACTCTATAAGAGATAGATAATTTATAAGAACTTAGATAAGTTCGTTGGTGGAGTTAAGTTAATATCCTCTTACAATAAATCATTCTTAATATGCATTAATTTAAATCAACGATATTTGTATATTCTTACAATAAATCATTCATAATAGCATTAATTTAAGCATCCAATTCTTAATTACCTTCACATGGTGGATGGATTTTATTGCCTCCTACTCTCCCCAATCTCTCAACACCACAACTGGAACCAGCATAGATCCATCTTGAAAGTGGCTCTACCAAGCGTCGAGAGGGATCAAATCTCTCGAGGTGCAAACCCTTCCTCTGCATTTGCACTCTAAAAAGGGTTTGCACCTCGAGAGATTTGATCCCTCTCGACGCTTGGTAGAGCCACTTTTAAGATGGATCTATGTTGGTTAAGTCGTCCGTACATTAAATCGAAACCAAAAGCCAAAGTCAATGTTTAATTTTGAAAATAATTTTCTACATTATGTTTAACGGAGTGATAAGCTTGAGGATTTCATTTGTAAACAGATTACTGGTGCCAATTGTCTTGGAAAATCCTCCACAACGCGATTCAATGGTGATGACTAATGTGCATGGTTATGATGCCTCCATGGCCACTGTTATGGTGCTATGTTGTTTGAGTGAGAAACAAATTGAATACGAGCTCGTTCTCATCGATCTCCTTACTGGTGCTCATGAGCAACCCCAATATGTAGGTCTCAATGTAAGAAAAACTCTTCAATGAAAGATTGTTAAACTCTTTAACGAAGATTGATCCGCAAGTCACACAGTCACTTGGAAAACCGATCTGTTAAAAATAGATGAGATGAGATCAATTGTGTGAAAATGAAGTTAATTAGAGCAGTTATATGATCTTTACCATGCGCTTTGAACAAGTTATCTGTAAACCATACAAATTGATTTACATCTTATGACTATTTCCCTAATATGTTTGTCTCAACAGCATCATGGTTTCTTAGTCAACGAGTTTAGTGCAAAATGTACGCAGAACGTTCCTTTGCATTACTGTAAGAGTTGTATGAGTTACACTTAGTTGATGAACCGCACCAACATATTTACAACTGTTAAAGCCTTTAAAGTTCTGTGCGATTCTGCTCCTCGATAGATTCAAATAACACGTTAAAAAACTGCCAAAGAAACAAATGTGACAAAATCTGTACAAAGCTTGTCTAGGTAAACATGGGCATTTGGTCTAGTGGTATGATTCTCGCTTAGGGTGCGAGAGGTCCCGAGATCAATTCAATGCCCGCTAATTTTGGGTAGTTAACATGTTTAACAGGAGGGATATTTTCCTGTTTGTGTCGACTGTTGCTTGGTATGTCAAGCTTCACTGCCAGTGGAAAACACCTTTCGTGTTTGTAACTGTAAAACGTAATGCTTGTGCTTTCCCTGTTGGATTAAATGCAACTCTGGTTGATCTTCTTATATGTCTTTTCTTTCTCCCGACTAAGGTCGTTGATATTCTTACATGTCTTTTCCTTCTCCCATCTAAGGCTATTTCGCTAGAGATTGTAAATTGGCTGAGCCAGCTAGAGAGATTACAGGAAATGTATATAACCAGTTAAAATAAGAAGACTTGCAACTAAAGGGAGAACAAGTTGCGGTCATATGCTTACATATCTTTTCCATCGACCCCTACTACAGGCAAACCCGTCAGGATAGTTTTCTAGAAATTGGCTAGGCCAGCAAGAATGATTACAAGAAAGGGATACAACCAGATAAAACACAAGGGCAAATAGCTACACTATGGAATTGTGCTTAAAGGGAGACAACAAGAACCCTCATTGGAAATTTTGAATCATGTATTTTGTGTGGACCTTGAAGTGATAGGCACTCTATGTGAAGCATGCAGAGCAAGGGGAACATGGGTGACAAAGATTTTGCCCTAGAAAATGAAGTTTTAGGCGAAATCCCTTGAAGTTCCTAAGGAAAACCTTTCACGGTGAATAATTTTCACAGTGCGTGAGGGTCGAGTTCCAAAACTCTAATGGTGGGGGTTGACACTTGAGAGGATGCAACATGAAATCAAAGATCAAAATGCCAAATGAGATTAAATGAGTTTGATGAAGCTTATTAATTATAATCATGGTGTTTGAAGACAAGTAATATCAAGGAAAAAAACCATTGGCTTTAACAATAGAAATCTATCATTATAGAATATGATGATTATGAGAAAAGTGATCTCGGGTATAGGCTTATGAAATGGAAAAATCATTTTGCAATGAAGCTATGGAGCAACTCACCAACTTGTCAATTCAAACCAATGTGTTTCATGACCTTTCATGTACCCTTAATGTGTTTCCTTGGTCTTTATAGTGTTGCTATCATTGCATCATGCCAATCCATGTAAGCATTGTCACATTATTCTCCCAAAGGTTGACTTTTCTTTAATACTAGTTAGGGGAATGGTGTTCCAACTCTAACCTCGGCGGAACAAGAAACTTATAATTCTTTGGTGGCATAGAGATAATACTAGTAAAAAAATAAACACTTTATCTCCACAATCATCGAACGGGATGCATAATATCATGTGGAAATGGTCTAGTACTCATGTACAAGTGGTCAAAATAGATATTTTTGGATCTCTCAACTCTCATCTCTACGATTGTGTCTATTTATTGTTATTGGTTAACCCCAACTCTATCACGTTATCTAGTAGTTTCCCTAACTCCTTAATTTCCTCATTGACTCTTTTGTTTCCTATCAACTCTTCACTATCTTACGTGGTGGCATGACCTTTCATCTACCCTCAATATGTTGCCTCAATTTTTATCATGTTGTTATCTTCATGTCATGCCAATCCATGTAATCATTGTTACATCATACTAATCTCTCAAAAGTAAACTTTTCTCTAATACCAAAATAACATCGTTGGGGGCATTTTTTACCAACTCTGACCTTTGCGGAACAAACATCTTGCAATTCTATGTTGACATACAAAGAACTATAACACAATAAAGACTTGAACTTTGCAATCATAGAACTAGATTCACGATCTCATGGAAAAATGGTCTAGTACTCATGTGTGGACGGTAACAATAGATATTATAGAATGCAATTTGTACTTGTCAACTCTCATATTTACTACTAAGTCCAGCTAATGTGATTGGATAACCCTAACTCTATCATGTTAGTTATTATTTTCCCTAGCTACTTTAAATTCCTCATTGACCTTTCATCTACCTATTTGACCCTTTTGTTACCTATCAACTCTTCATCTTACTTAATGGCATGACCTTTTGATGCAGGAGCATTGGGGCCTAGGCAAAACAGTCGAAGTTGATCGACATAAAGGAGCCGACCAATGGGAGTGCCTATGACCACTGGTGTGGAGAGCAGGTTGACTTGTCAAAGTCAACAAGTTGAGCAGGAGCAGTCGATATGCGACCGACTGGAGTAGCATGCAACAGATGTTGTGACGGGTCGAGAGTCGACGGGTTCTGGTCGACAGACGACAGGTGAAGCGAGACGTCGCGTAATCGACGAGTAGTCGAGCTACGACCTGACAGGTTTGGCGGAGCCAAGCGTGGAGGAAGGGGAGGACTGGTGAACCACAGGAGGTAAAGAAGTGAGCCGACAGAAAGGTTGAGATGTGACCGACTACTGTAACAGGGTTGGGAGAACAAAAATTCAAGAGGATTGTACCTGGTAGCCGTTCGGGGTTGCTGAGGAAGTTATTACAGTTATTACGAGTAGGTGAAGGATGTGACAGAAGTCGTCATGGACAGAGGATGTGCAGCATGACTGAGAGCTGACAGTTGCAGTTCTGCAGGATATGGAAGAATCGACGGACAGGAGGATGCGTGTCTCGGGGATCGCAGTGGTCTCGGGAACAGCAGCAACCAAGTAGAAGACCCGAGGGAGAGGATCAGTTAAGAAATGTTTTGGGTAACATCTAAGGGGCAGAGGAAGGGAGCTGAGATCGAAGCCATAGCTCAGAGTTCAGGCAGTGAATGTCATGTCCCAAATTTGGAATTGGTTCACAATGGCCTAATCACATTAGCCATATTCATTAGAGTTTGTAAAATTGATGTTAAGGGTCAAATAATTGCCAAGGAGGAAAATTACTAGTTTCCTAGGTTTGGGGTGGAAGCTTTGGGATTTGGAATAAGGGGGATAATAAATGATGTTTAGACATTAAAAGGGTTCAAGTATTTAATAAATAGAGTGAATAAAGAAATTCAAGAGAAATCCTAAGTGACAAATGGTTTTGGAGACATATGGAGGATGTGGGACCCACACTAGCTTGATTTTTCATAATACATGGTATCTCTCTTTTGCAAATTCGAATTAATGGGAATGTGAACACTCTTGGGAGAGTTGGTAAGTCATAAAACATGTCATTGAGCATATTAGGTCGAATTTGGAATGATTGGTAACCTCCATGGAAGATAAAGAGTCAAAGTGGAAGTTTGTGGACACTTGGGCTAGATTCCCTAGCCCCTATGACAGCAATGATGGAGAATCTATGACAACTATGACAAATTGCAGACCTGACCTCTGACATCTGACCACTATGACATGTCAGCCCCAAAAATAGGCTCAAAGAAGGCGAATTTGGGAGTTGGAGAAGCCAAAGAGACTCAAAATCGAATTTGGGAGAAGATGGAAGGTTGGAACTAGGAGACAAGTGGCAAATGTGGAATATTTCCTAAATGAAAATCTATTGAATCTATTGAGAGGATTTCGACCCTTAGAAGGCTAATGTTGGTTATAAAATGTAGAAATGAAGTATGAGAATAGCTTTTGATCATTTGTAGAATTTGCAATTGCATTTGTGAAGAGGGAGAGCTAGTGGATGACTAGTTTCTTGCCTTAGCCAATTTCGAGGGTGAAAGATTCCCATCCAAGTTGGTAATTGGAAAGGCCATTCAGACCTTTCATTTGGAGCTTTAATGGAGTCTTTATTTGCAGGTGTAAGCTACAGGGCAGCTCATGGTTTCTTCTATTGCATCTCACTCCTTCAACCATTTCCAGTTTTGATGGCATATTCTTGATCCTTGAGGGAGGGCGTTTTTGGTGAGCTATTGTACTCTTTGGGGAAGCTTTTAATGCCCCATTTCTTTTGTAATATGAAGTAAATACTCTGTTCTTCATCTCCAAAAAGTTTCAGGTCGAAATTCCAAGTAGAAATGTATAAATCTCATTTTTAATGGAAGAACAATGCCATTTCCCCACTACCTTGTTGTGAGCCAATGTATTGATGATGATTTCGAATGAATGGATGATTATATGATATATTTGTGATCAATATACTGACATGGATGTCTTCTACAAGTTTCATGTACTGTACTTGAGCATTTGAAGCATTTTTACTCAGTTTAGTTGTATTGGGAGGTGAAATAGTGCCATTTCCCCAAGGGTCGAATTGGGGATTTTTGCAGTTGAATGGAAGAGGGTAAGAACAGTTGTAATAATCCATTAATGGTTCATATGAGACTTTAATAACATACTTAACACATTACATACCTCTGTTCATAAATTTGAGTGGGTTTGGAGGCATTTGGGAAGCCATTTTCATTGTTTACCCCAGGGGGATTTGAACCCCAAATTACTAGTAAAATTGCATAATTGGTCCAGAATATTAAGAGAGTTTGCAGAGGTCTTTTGGTGGCCATATGTCATACATAACATCATATTCAAGTTCTAATATCATTCATACACCTTCCTTGAATATTTGAAGGCATTTGGAACCAATTTGAGACCTAGAGACCAATACTAGTCAAAGGAAAATCACTAGTAAAGTTACCTACATTGATCAGAATTGAAAGAGGATTTGCAGAAGTATTTTAAAGGTCCAAAGGCATCCCTGAAACACATATTTATGTTCTAATATCATTCATACACCTTCTCAGAAGATTTGGGATCATTTGGGGCAAATTTGGGACCTAGAGATCGAAACTAGTCAAAGGTCGAACCAAGGAAAAAAGTGGAAAATTGCAATTTTAATAAAATTCCTAACAAGGGACATTACAGTGAACCAGGAGAGGATGAGATCGACACATAGGGAGAACACACCATAGTTACTTATGAATTGTAACAGCTGAGGCCGACTGTAGTTAGTTATTTGTTTTTAGTTATTCTGAATTGTAACCGATTGCAGAGAAGTAATATAAGCCACTTTTGGCATCCTGTTTTACATCGTGTTTGTGTAAGCATTGTGGTATGTGTTGTGTGTATTATTAAGCAAGGACCTTATTCCTGTAAGGTGACTTGCGTCAGTTGGTATAAGAGCCTGGAAGTGAGTCTGATTAAGAAAGACGACTATACCAACCTGACTTGTGTCAGTTGGTATCAAAGTGGGAGAACCCGTAGAGCTTGAAGAACGTCTGTGATACTGAGCCTGCAAGTGCATTGAACAATTCCAGCTGAGGTTGGTTAGAATTGTGCGCGGCTTGTTGAAGTCTGGTTGCGATTGGATGTGTGGGAATTTCGACCGAGGTTGAAAATGGATCATAGAGGTGTGAATGCCCGAGGAGGTAGAGCATGTGGGGCAGCAGCCGTCACAATGGATCGCGAGATGTTCGACGAATGCATCCGAAGGATGTGAACTTTGACAAATGAAGTCGCAACGATCAAAGAAAGCCATAGGCGTGGTTGTATTCCTGAAGCGTTAGACCACAACGATGAGGAAGTTGAAGATGTGGAAGCTCGGGAAGAAGCCGCAAAGGAACCAGAAGAAAAACTGATCAAACTTCTGATAGATATGAGAGGTCGGGCGAAGATAGATGTGCATACGTACTCGAGAAGCCTGGACCCAGAAGATTTGATCGACTGGTTCAGAGAAATGGAGAAATACTTCGACATAGAGCAGATCGAGGACCCCAAAAGGGTTAAGATTGCATGTCTGAAGTTGAAAGGTCATGTCTCGTTGTGGTGGGACAATGTACAGGCTGATAGAGTTAAGAAAGGAAAGGAGAAAATCAAGTCTTGGGACAGAATGGTTGCCAAGTTGAAGGAAAAGTTCTTGCCGAACGACTATGTGATTTCCTTGTTCAGGAAGTTGCAGAACTTTCGACAAAAAGAGATGACCATGAAGGAATACACGGAGGAGTTCTACCGATTGTCGATTCGGTCAAGACAAACCGACGAAGGAGAAGAAGCTGTCGCTAGGTATGTGAACGACTTAAAATATGCCATTCAGGATGAACTACGCATGTGTAATGTCCCTTGTTAGGAATTTTATTAAAATTTCAATTTTCCACTTTTTTCCTTGGTTCGACCTTGGACTAGTTTCGATCTCTAGGTCCCAAATTTGTCCCAAATGATCCCAAATGTTCTAAGAAGGTATATGAATGATATTAGAACATAAATATGTGTTTCAGGGATTCCTTTGTACCTTTAAAACACTTCTGCAAATACTCTTTCAATTCTGGTCAATGTAGGTAACTTTACTAGTGATTTTCCTTTGACTAGTATTGGTCTCTAGGTCTCAAATTGACTCCAAATGCCTTCAAATCTTCAAGGAAGGTTTATGAATGATATTAGAAATTGAATATGATGTTCAGGGATAACATATATCCACCAAAAGACCTCTGCAAACTCTCTTAAGATTCTGGACCAAGTATGCAATTTTACTAGTAATTTGGGGTTCAAATCCCCCTGAGGTAAGTACTGAAAATGGCTTCCCAAATACCTCCAAACCCACTCAAATTTATGAACAGAGGTATGTAATGTGTTAAGTATGTTATTAAGGTCTCATATGCACCATTAATGGTTTATTACAACTGTTCTCACCCTCTCCCATTGAACTGCAAAAATCCCCAATTCGACCCTTGGGGAAATGGCACTATTTCACCTCCCGATACAACTAAATTGAGTAAAAATGCTTCAAATGCTCAAGTACAGTACATGAAACTTGTAGAAGACATCCATGGCAGTATATTGATCACAAATATATCAGAGAATCATCCATTCATTCGAAATCATCATCAATACATTGGTTCACAACAAGGTAGTGGGGAAATGGCATTGTTTTTCCATTAAAAATGAGATTTATACATTTCTACTTGGAATTTCGACCTGAAACTTTATGGAGATTAAGAACAGAGTATTTAATTCATATTAAAAAAGAAATGGGGCATTAGAAGCTCCCCCAAAGAGTACAATAGCTCACCAAAAACGCCCTCCCTCAAGGATCAAGAATATGCCATCAAAACTGGAAATGGTTGAAGGAGCGAGCTGCAATAGAAGAAACCATGAGCTTCCCTGTAACTTACACCTGCAAATAAAGACTCCATTAAAGCTCCAAATGAAAGGTCTGAATGGCCTTTCCAATTTCCAACTTGGATGGGAATCTTTCACCCTCGAAATTGGCTAAGGCAAGAAACTAGTCATCCACTAGCTCTCCCTCTTCACAAATGCAATTGCAAATTCTACAAATGATCAAAAGCTGGTTTCATTCTTTTTTATTGACATTTATAAACTTCTAATGTCCTCCATGGGTCGAATTCCTTCCAAGAGACTCATGCCAACTCAAGTTGGGAAGAGATTCCAAAGAACGCCACTTGTACAACAATTCCTAGTCTCCCACTTCCACCAAATCACATGTGGAAGCATCTTAGCTGCCCTAACACCCTTGAGCGCCCTCTTGGAGTCTATTTTTAGCCCTGACATGTCATATATGTCATATGTCAGCCTTCAGGTCTGATTTGTGTCATAGGTGTCATAGCATCTTCATCATTGTTGTCATAGAGCTAGGGAATCTAGCCCAAGTGTCTCACTAGCTCCAAATTGCCTCTTCCTCTTCCATGGGAGTTACTCTTCCTCTATATTTCGACCTTGGATGAGTCATGCAATGAATAATACCTTTTGGACTCCCCCAAGTATGTTACCATTCACCTTGAATTCGAATTGGTGAGAGAATGATGCCAAATGTAGTGGGGAAATCTAGCCATATGTGGGTCCCACTTCCTCCATGTGTCTTCATCATGAAATGCCACTTTGATTTTCACTTGTATATATTTATTTAGCTCCTTTATTAAATATTTATTCCATTCTAATGTTCAAACATCATTTATTATCCCCATTATTCCAAATCCCAAAGCTTTCACCCCAAACCTAGGAAACTAGTAATTTTCCTCCTTGGCAATTATTTGACCTTTAGCATCAATTTGACAAACTCTAATGAATAGGGCTAATGTGATTAGGCCATTGTGACCCAATGCCAAATTTGGGACATGACAAATCCTCCCTTCCCAATATTGCTTGTCCTCAATCAATTTTAAACATGGGTGTTGAAGAACCTGCTTTCTGTATAATTCTTTGAAGTTGCCATTGAATTGCCCAACCTTGAGTCTTTGAGTTTCCATGAAGATTTTAGAGAGGAACCACCATGCTTGCTGCTGCACTACTCTGATAAAAATAATTTTATTAAGTGGGGAAATCAATCTCCCATACTGCTTGTTTCCCCCAAAAAAATTTGAAACCAATGAGATAAAAATTATTCCAGGGTCCCATTGCTTGTATTGCACCCCAATAATTAAGAGTGCTCTCCAACCCACACCATTAGTTAAGAGGATTCCTGGATCCCATTTTCTTGTATGCATCCTTCCAAACATCATGAGTACCAAATATATATCATCAAAGTACATAACAACATAATGAAAATGTACATCAAGGATATGCTTCATCAAAGAGTCATGAAAGTGCTTATACCTCCAAGCAAGTAGACCACCATTTTTCAAGTGCATACAAGCTTCAAGTGACCAATCAAATCTGCTCCAATGACATAGGTGAGGATCCCATGTCCTATAATGCTGCTCCAAAAGGATGTGATATGCATCAAAATATTCAACCATGTATTCTTTCATCCAAGAAGTGAATGAAGAATCTCCACTAAAATCGGAACCAAATAGTGAGCAGAAAAAACAAGGAGACTTCAAATGACTCAAAGAAGTCTCACCCATACATCCCTGAATGTGAGAGTCATAAAGATATAACAAAGTATGTGTCTTGCAACAAAAATGTTCTCCAATCATAAATCTATTCTCCCAAGTGTTGGATGAAGTTCGTCCAACATCAAATGAATCAAGTGTTGAGTAAGAAAAACCATGAGTCTTCAAGTGACTCAAATGCATATCATAGGTGCATCCATGTAGATTTGCATCATCATAAGGTGACAAATAATGTTGCTTCAAATGTGAAGAAGAATGTGCTCCAACCATGTCATCATAAAAGGTAAATCTAGGAGTTCCATACTCCTCATGTGGCACCATCAAAAAGAACCCTTTCACCCATACTTCATTGAGACTAATACTGCAAAACATGGAATTGTAGGATGTAGGAGAATGAACTAACTCACCCAAATGATAAAAAAATGCATAATTTTCATCATGGAAAGTAGCCATGTGGGTAGTATCATGCAGCTCCTTCAAAAGTGGGAAACCTTTGTCATAGATTGGTTCCAATGTAGAGGAATCATGCTCTTCTTTAAAAATTGCATAACCTTCATCAAAAGACAATTCAAGTTCCTCTTCCACCACATCAAGTGTTTGGATCTCTTCAAGTTCATCTTCAAACACATTAAGAACATTCAAATTCCCACATTTCTCATGATCCACCATGTCATGAGAATCCTCCAAATAATCTACCATTTGACAATCTGAAACATAGGAGGAAAAACAAGTATCTTGCAACTTTTCAAGAAGTTGCTCATTTTGAATTGTGAGCTTATGAATATCCTCATTATTCTTCAAGTATGCATCATGTAACAACTCATTAAGCTCAAACAAATGGTTTCTATCAAAAAGCAAAGACATGAAATTACCTTTGATGTGGCACATTGCTCTTTGAATCTTCTCCATATCTTCAAGGAAGGATGTTTCCTCCAATGAAGTATCTCTCCAACAAGAATTTGACACCAATGCTTGAGTCTCATGGAGAATGCTGAGGGACTCTTGGATCTTCTTTTCATTCATCTTTAAGGACCCTTCAAGAAAATGAGGCTCTTGCAAATGAACCTCCTCATCTTCTTTATTTTTGCTTGGACCAACTTCATGAAACTCAAGTGGTGATGGGGAAGTTGATCATGGTTCTTCTTCAACTGCTACAAGGTCTTCATTATCATGCTTAATGGAACTTGGGCTTGCAGCAACACTTTCAAAAGTGATCTCTATGTCACCAACATAGAGGTGTGAGCACCCATCAGTAGGTACTCCTTCATAGTTTAAGCATCCATCAGTAGATGCTTTTTGGTTCATGTCTAAGCTAGAAGGTGTCTCGAAATGATCTTCCATATTTTCAATAGAATCTTCTTCATGCTCTTGTGATGTCTCTTCATTTTTGTCCTTCAAGCAAGTTGATTCATTTTTTCCCTTGTTTTCCTTAGGATCGGTATATTTGGAATCCCTTCTTGAATAAATCTCAAAATCTCTCATCAAAGAGGACATCATTTCATGCACACATATATGATACTCGCTCCAAGGGTTCTTACAAGAAGGGCATAAACATTTCTTCACTAACTCCACATCTTCATTTTTGGGCCTATTTTCAAAAACATGTTCAGCATAGTACTCAAAAGACATGGCATTTTGTGTATTTTTTCTCGAAGCAAGATATTCTTGATATTTTTGATATTGCTGGGGCAAGGTTTTAAAATTTGCTCTCCATCTTTGGAACTCACTCATAGAATTATCCTTGGTTGGTGTGACACATTCATATTCATCAGATTTAAAGTCATAAGAATAATCTTCATTTCTCTTGAAATTGTAAGAAGTGTTGCATGATGGCACCTTTTCCTCATACCATTCACATTCTGCTTCATATTGCTCATAAGCATCTGCATATTCATCATAAGAATTGTACTCATAGGATTCATCATAATAGTAAGACATGGCTGCCAATTATTCTTGAATGTATGTACCTAATACACAGGTGCAAGGACCATGCTCTGATACCACTGTAATGTCCCTTGTTAGGAATTTTATTAAAATTTCAATTTTCCACTTTTTTCCTTGGTTCGACCTTGGACTAGTTTCGATCTCTAGGTCCCAAATTTGTCCCAAATGATCCCAAATCTTCTAAGAAGGTATATGAATGATATTAGAACATAAATATGTGTTTCAGGGATTCCTTTGTACCTTTAAAACACTTCTGCAAATACTCTTTCAATTCTGGTCAATGTAGGTAACTTTACTAGTGATTTCCCTTTGACTAGTATTGGTCTTTAGGTCTCAAATTGACTCCAAATGCCTTCAAATCTTCAAGGAAGGTTTATGAATGATATTAGGAATTGAATATGATGTTCAGGGATAACATATGTCCACCAAAAGACCTCTGCAAACTCTCTTAATATTCTGGACCAAGTATGCAATTTTACTAGTAATTTGGGGTTCAAATCCCCCTGAGGTAAGTACTGAAAATGGCTTCCCAAATGCCTCCAAACCCACTCAAATTTATGAACAGAGGTATGTAATGTGTTAAGTATGTTATTAAGGTCTCATATGCATCATTAATGGTTTATTACAACTGTTCTCACCCTCTCCCATTGAACTGCAAAAATCCCCAATTCGACCCTTGGGGAAATGGCACTATTTCACCTCCCAATACAACTAAACTGAGTAAAAATGCTTCAAATGCTCAAGTACAGTACATGAAACTTGTAGAAGACATCCATGGCAGTATATTGATCACAAATATATCAGAGAATCATCCATTCATTCGAAATCATCATCAATACATTGGTTCACAACAAGGTAGTGGGGAAATGGCATTGTTCTTCCATTAAAAATGAGATTTATACATTCCTACTTGGAATTTCGACCTGAAACTTTATGGAGATTAAGAACAGAGTATTTAATTCATATTACAAAAGAAATGGGGCATTAGAAGCTCCCCCAAAGAGTACAATAGCTCACCAAAAACGCCCTCCCTCAAGGATCAAGAATATGCCATCAAAACTGGAAATGGTTGAAGGAGCGAGCTGCAATAGAAGAAACCATGAGCTGCCCTATAGCTTACGCCTACAAATAAAGACTCCGTTAAAGCTCCAAATGAAAGGTCTGAATGGCCTTTCCAATTGCCAACTTGGATGGGAATCTTTCACCCTCGAAATTGGCTAAGGCAAGAAACTAGTCATCCACTAGCTCTCCCTCTTCACAAATGCAATTGCAAATTATACAAATGATCAAAAGATGGTTTCATTCTTTGTTATTGACATTTATAAACTTCTAATGTCCTCCATGGGTCGAATTCCTTCCAAGAGACTCATGCCAACTCAAGTTGGGAAGAGATTCCAAAGAACGCCACTTGTACAACAATTCCTAGTCTCCCACTTCCACCAAATCACATGTGGAAGCATCTTAGCTGCCCTAACACCCTTGAGCGCCCTCTTGGAGTCTATTTTTAGCCCTGACATGTCATATATGTCATATGTCAGCCTTCAGGTCTGATTTGTGTCATAGGTGTCATAGCATCTTCATCATTGTTGTCATAGAGCTAGGGAATCTAGCCCAAGTGTCTCACTAGCTCCAAATTGCCTCTTCCTCTTCCATGGGAGTTACTCTTCCTCTATATTTCGACCTTGGATGAGTCATGCAATGAATAATACCTTTTGGACTCCCCCAAGTATGTTACCATTCACCTTGAATTCGAATTGGTGAGAGAATGATGCCAAATGTAGTGGGGAAATCTAGCCATATGTGGGTCCCACTTCCTCCATGTGTCTTCATCATGAAATGCCACTTTGATTTTCACTTGTATATATTTATTTAGCTCCTTTATTAAATATTTATTCCATTCTAATGTTCAAACATCATTTATTATCCCCATTATTCCAAATCCCAAAGCTTCCACCCCAAACCTAGGAAACTAGTAATTTTCCTCCTTGGCAATTATTTGACCTTTAGCATCAATTTGACAAACTCTAATGAATAGGGCTAATGTGATTAGGCCATTGTGACCCAATGCAAAATTTGGGACATGACAGCATGTCAAGATTCAGAGCAGTCGGCGAAGCCTACCAATTAGCTCTGAAGGCAGAAGAGAAACTGTCGAGGAAATCCGCAGCGACCAGAGGTAGGATGACTGATCGGGGTGCAAAAATTGTCTCCGCGAAAGGTCAAAGTAGCTGGTACATGAAAGAAAGTGTCGAAGATAGTCGTGATGCGGAATGGACATCGACAAGGGAGAAAGCGCAAGAGAACCGACGCGATGGTCGCGAGAACCGCGGTCGAGGTGCGAATAGTCGAAGTGGTCCATCCGACAGAAAAGGAGCTAACATACCAGCCATAATCTGTTACAAGTGTCGAGGAACATGACACAAGGCATATGAATGCCCAGAATACCTACATGCTGTAGAGGAGTAGAAGCCCATACGTTGAAAATATGAGGAAGTCGACGAGAGGGAAGAGTTGGCATCCAACAATAGTGGAGGCGAGAAGAGGAAGAACCGAAATCTGACGGTTTAGAGAGCCTTGATCCAGGAAGATCAACGCGACCTGATAGAACCAGCACAATGGAAGGCTATCTTTCGAACGAAGGTGTGGATCGGTGAATGGCGATGCAAAACCATAGTGGATGGTGGAAGCACGGAGAATCTTGTGTCGACAGAAGTCATCGATAAGATCGGGTTGGAGTATTGAAAACACCCACACCCCTATAAGATCTCACGGTTGCGGAGGGGACACCATGTCAAGGTGACAAGCCAGTGCCTGATCAACTTCTAGGTTGAAGGATTCGAAGACAGTGTACTGTGCGATGTGGTCCCAATGGATGCATGCCATCTGTTGTTAGGGAGACCATGGAAATATGATCGAAAAATTATCTATGATGGTTGAGCCAACACAGTCACAGTGTGGAAAAATGGCGTGAAAATGACTCTTAAGCCGAGACTGGAGGAGCAAGCCGAAAGCAAGTCCAGCGAGAGCAACCTTTGGGAAAAGTGAGTGTTGATGAGCACCGTGAAATAATTCCTCGCAGAGGAGGAGAGACAGTCGAGATGTTTTGCGATCATTCTAAAAGGACCATATGTCAAAAGAATGACCAAAGAGGAAGATATTCCGGTCGAGATTGAGGAGTTGCTCGATGAATTTCGTGACATAATGGCTGATGAGAAATTGACGGGATTGTCGATAAGGAGCATATCCCATCAGATCGACTTGATTCTAGGTTCGAGTCTGTCGAACAAAGCTCCATATAGGATGAGTTCGACGGAAGGTCAGGAAATCAACCGACAGGTCCAAGAATAGTTGGACAGAGGGTTGATTAGAGAGAGTCTGAGCCCGTGTGCAGTACCAGCAGTATTGACGCCGAAGAAGGGTAGAGAAAGGAGAATGTGTACAGACTCCAAGGCCATCAACAGGATCATGTTCAAGTATCGATTTCCATTGCCGAGAATGGATGACTTGATGGATTTCCTGAGTGGAGAAACATACTTCACGAAGATAGACCTGAAGAGTGGTTATGACCAGATTTGGGTGAGAGAATGAGATGAATGGAAGACAACATTCAAAACGAAAGAAGGGTTGTACGAGTGGTTAGTCATGTCGTTTGGATTGACTAATGCACCCATCACATTCATGAGGTTGATGAATGAGGTGTTGAAGCCATTCTTGGGAAAGTTTGTCGTAGTCTATTTAGACGACATTCTGATTTTTAGTCGAACCAAGGTAGAACACTTGGAGCACATTCAACAAATATTACAGAGATTGCAGGAGGAGAAGCTGATGGTGAACCTACACAAGTGATTCTTCATGAAGAAAGAGTTGGTATACTTGGGGTTTGTAATCTCGAGTAAAGGGTTGGTGATGGACTCGGAGAAGGTGAAGGAAATAGTAGATTGGCCGAAACCGATAAGTACGACTGGAGTAAGGAGTTTCCAGTTTTTACAGGAAGTTCATTCGGGGATTCAGTCAGATTTGTGCACCATTGACAGAATACATGAGAAAGGGCAAGTTCAAGTGGACGGGCGAGGCCTAGAGAGATTTTGACGAGCTAAAGGAAAAGGTCACTGAGAGCCCAGTGTTGGCGCTCCCAGACTTTGACAAAGTTTTCCAGGTCGATTGTGATGTGAGTGGAATGACAATTAGAGCAGTGTTGAGCTAGGAAGGCCAACCAATTGCATTCTTCAGTGAAAAAATGAATGGAGCGAAGCGGAAGTATTTGGTCTATGACCAGGAATTTTATGCTATCATCCAAGCATTGAAGAAGTGGAGGCATTATTTGTTGCCCAAGGAATTTGTGTTGTACACAGATCGCCAAGCACTGAGGTATCCGAACACTCAGTCGAAATTAGATCAGCAGCACATGAAATGGGTGGAGTTACTTCAGAGGTATACATTCATGTTGCGACATAGGTCGGGCAAGTCAGATAAAGTTGCTGACGCATTGAGCAGGAGTGTTTCACTGCTGAACACAATGACAGTTCAGGCAATGGGAATAGAGTCGATAAAGATGGAGTATGAGATCGACAAGGATTTTGCGAAACCATGGGAGGCTTGTTGTGAACCTTGGAGTGTCGACAGGATACCATACTTGAGTTATTTCATTCAGGAAGGCTATCTGTTCAGGGGAAGTCAGTTGTGTATTCCCATAGGATCAGTAAGAGAAAACCTAATCCGAGAAATGCATAATGGCGGGTTAACGGGACATTTTGGCATCGACAAGACTAAAGCATTGGTCGAAGAGAAGTATTTATGGCCAGGGATAACGACAAATGTCGTAAAGTGGGTTTGACAATGTCAAGTTTGCCAGTTGGAAAAAGGAAGAAGTCAAAACACGGGGTTGTATACACCGTTACCAGTACCAGATACCCCTTGGGAGCATCTTAGCATGGATTTTGTGTTAGGATTTCCGAAGACACAATAGGGAAGCGACTCGATATTTTTCGTAGTCGACAGGTTTTCGAAGATGGCACACTTCATTCCGTGTAAGAAGACGAGTGATGCCACAGGGATTTCTATACTATTCTTCAAGGAGATAGTTAGACTACATGGGTTACCAAAGAGTATCACGTTGGATCGGGATACCAAGTTTATGGGGAATTTTTGGAGAACCCTATGGAAGAAATTGGACACGAAGTTGCAGTTTAGCTCAGCGCATCATCCACAAACGGACGGATAGACCGAGGTGGTGAACAGAAGTTTGGGAAACCTTCTGAGATGTCTAGTAGCCGACAGACCCAAGCAATGGGAAAATGTGTTGGCATAGACAGAGTTTGCATACAACAATTCTATGAATCGGTCGACAGGGTTGAGTCCATTCCAGATTGTGCAGGGGAGAAGCCCACACAGAGTGGTGGATTTGGTCGAGTTACCGACAGAAATCAGAAAAAATGCAGATGCAGAATAATTCGTAGAGCATATGCAGGAAGTTCATGAAAATGTGCAAAAACGCATAGAGAAGAGTAACGCGGCATACAAGTTGAGGGCCAACAGGAAGAAGAGGCTATAGTCGTTCCGAGAAGGGGACTTAGTCTATGCATATTAGCAGAAGGAGAGATTTCCGATAGGTACATACAACAAGCTGAAGCTCAAGAAGATTGGGCCATGCAGGATTCTAAAGAAGATTTCAAACAACGCTTATGTGTTGGAATTTTCGGATGACTTGAACATTTCAGCAACGTTTAATGTCTCAGATCTGTACAAATTTGAAGAAGGGTCAAGCAGTGGAAGCGAGGAAGTGATAAGCATCGATTGGACGGAGCAGATTCCAGACCGACATAAAGAAGAGATCGCAAAGGTAATCGAAGAACGCGAGGTTGGGCATACTCGTGGATCACGAAGGAAGGAATACTTGGTGCAATGGAAGAATGATGAGTTGCGGGAAGTGGCATGGATTTTTGAAGAAGAGTTCAGGAGACTGACGTAGCAGTCAAGTTCTTTTTCACCTGGGGAGTCTGATGTAGGAGCATTGGGGCCTAGGCGGAATAGTCGAATTTGATCGACATAAGGGAGCCGACCAGCGGGAGTGCCGATGACCACTGGTGCGGAGAGCAGGTTGACTTGTCGAAGTCAACAAGTCGAGCAGGAGCAGTTAGTATGCGATCGACTGGAGCAGCATGCAATGGATGTTGTGATGGGTTGAGAGTCAACAGGTTCTGGTCGACAGACGACAGGTGAAGCGAGACGTCGGGTAGTCGAGCTACGACCTGAAAGGTTTGGGGGAGCCAAGCGTGGAGGAAGGGGAGGACTGGTGAACCGTAAGAGGTAAAGAAGTGAGCCGACAGAAAGGTAGAGATGTGACCGACTACTGTAACAGGGTTAGGAGAGCAGAAAGTCAAGAGGACTGTACCCGATAGCCATTCGGGGTTGCTGAGGAAGTTATTATAGTTATTGCGAATAGGTGAAGGATGTGACAGAAGTCATCATGGACAGAGGATGTGCAGCACGGCTGAGAGCTGACAGTTGCATTCCTGCAAGATTTGGAAGAATCGGTGGACAGGAGGATTTGTGTCTCGGGGATCGCAGTGGTCTCAGGAACAACAACATCCAGGTAGAAGACCTGAGGGAGAGGATTAGTTAAGCAAATTTTTGGGTAACGTCTAAGAGGCGTAGGAAGGGAGTTGAGATTGAAGCCATAGCTCATAGTTCAGGCAGTGAACCAGGAGAGGGTGAGATCGACATACAGGGAGAACACACCACAGTTACTTCTGAATTGTAACGGCTGAGGCCGATTGTAGTTAGTTATTTGTTTTCAGTTATTCCACATTGTAACCGATTGTAGAGAAGTAATATAAGCCACTTCTGGCATCCAGTTTTACACCTTGTTTGTGTAAGCATTGTGGTATGTGTCGTGTGTATTGTTAAGCAAGAACCTTATTCATGTAAGGTGACTTGCGTCACCTTTCATCTACCCTCTGTGTGTTTCCTTGGTATTTATCATGTTATTGTATTCATGTCATCCCAATCCATGTAAGCTAGGGGCATGGTGTTCCAACTCTGACCTTGGTGGAACAAGAAACTTACAATTCTTTGGTGGCATATAGATAACACTAACACTTGATAAACACTTGAAATCTACAATTGTAGAACTATCATAGGCAAATGGTCATGTATTCATGTATGAGTGGTTAAAATAGATATTATTCATTATGCTATGGATCTCTCAACTCTCATCTCCACTATTGTGTCTAGCTAATGCAATTGGATAACCCCAACTCTATCATTTTATTTATTATTTTCCCTAACTCCTTAATTTCCTCTTTCTCTTTTCATCTACCTTTTTGGCCCTTTTATTTCCTATCATCTCTTCGATATCTTACTTGGTTGCATGACCTTTCATCTACCATCAATTTGTTGCCTTGGTCTTTATCATGTATGTATCTTCATGTCATTCCAATCTATGTAAGCATTGTCACACTAATCTCTCAAAGGTTTCTATGATACCAATTGGGGGCATGGTGACACAAGCAACTTGCAATTCTATAATGGAATATAGAACACTAACATAATAAGCACTTTCACTTTGCAATCACATAACTATATGCACAATCTCAGGGGGAATGTGTAGTACTCATGTATGAATTATTAAAATTGATATTATAAATTATAGATTGGACCTCTCAACCCTCATACCTACTACTAGGTCGAGTTGACATGATTTGCTAACCCCAACTCTATCATGTTATTTTTTATTTTCCATAAATCCTTTACCTTCCTCTTCGATTCTTCATCAACATCTTGACCCTTTTGTTTCCTATTGAGTCTTCATCTTACTTGGTGGTATGACCTTTCGTCTACCCTCATTGTGTTTCCTTGGTCTTTATTATGTTGTTATCTTCATGCCATGCCAATTCATCTAATCATTGTCACATTATTACATGCCACAACTACAACCATCTTCCTCAAGCTCTTATTCCATCTCACCTTTATTTATTTCTTGCTAGCATTTTTGTGAGCTTTGTCCTCAACTATCACATGCTTTATTCTTCCATGACAAAAATGCGTTGTGCATTATGTTATATATGTGCATAAAAATCCCAATGATCTCACAATAATCTATTAAATATTTCTCCCTACATTAATGTCATTTCCATCTACCCTATAATGTTCACACTCTTACTAAATTTCTCATGGCTACTCCTACATCAATGAACAATCAAACACTCTTACTAGATTGTCATGGTTGCTCCTACATCAGTGAATGATCAAACACTCTTACTATATTTCCAACCCCGACCCCAACCTTGACCCAATCACAACTCTAGTAGGTTAAGATATGATGGTGTGTCCCCTGTCGGACCAAAACACCTATATTGATAACACCTAAACACAAAACAAACACATTTAGCATAATTCTTTAATACTTATTATATTTCCCTCCAAAATAATAACTATGTGATTGCATGTGGAGTATAATGTTCATTGGCAATGCAAGAATTCCTTACTCTTTCCATGTAAGGAATCGATAATCTATTGTGTCGAATGATATAATCTACAAAGTACAAATCTTGTTTTAGATTTAGGTAAGTTTGTGGTTGACCTATCTCTTGGTGTGTCCCCTGTCGGACCAAAACACCTATATTGAGAACACCTAAAAACAAAACAAACACATTTAGCATAATTCTTTAATACTTATTATATTTCCCTCCAAAATAATAACTATGTGATTGCATGCGGAGTACAATGTTCATTGGCAATGCAAGAATTCCTTACTCTTTCCATTTAAGGAATCGATACTCTACTATGTAATCTACAAAGTACAAATCTTATTTTAGATTTATGTAAGTGTGTGGTTGACCTATCTCTTGGTGTGTCCCCTATCAGACCAAAACACCTATATTGATGTAATCTACAAAGTACAAATCTTATTTTAGATTTATGTAAGTGTGTGGTTGACCTATCTCTTGGTGTGTCCCCTATCGGACCAAAACACCTATATTGAGAACACCTAAAAACAAAACAAACACATTTAGCATAATTCTTTAATACTTATTATATTTCCCTCCAAAATAATAAATATGTGATTAAATGTGGAGTACAATGTTCATTGGCAATGCAAGAATTCCTTACTCTTTCCATGTAAGGAATCGATACTCTAGTGTGTCCAACGATATAATCTACAAAGTAGAAATCTTGTTTTAGATTTAGGTAAGTGTGTGGTTGACCTATCTCTTGAAGTTTTAATGCCATGTTATTTTTTATGCTTGAGAAGGACTATTTGGTTAGGGAATACATATCTTTCTTAGAAAAAACCAAAGGGCTAGGTGCTTTGGTGAATACTTGGAGGATAGAGTTGAAGGCCACAATTACCATGGTGGCTAAGATTTTTGAGCTTGGTATTTTGAAGTTCCTTTACAAGGGAATTGTTTGGTTAGTTTGCAAATGGCTTAGAGAAGAAAACACTAAACATATGGCCAAAGTACGTTCCAATGGATAGATGATACACTGAGCATGACACCAAGGTTAATTCAACAAGATCAATAATGGTTCAATATGTAAACAACTTCATGGTTTTAATGACTCCAATTACTTTTACATGCCTCTATATGTGGAAAATCTTATTTTATTATGGACAGGATTCAACAAAAACCCCACCATCAACCCTATATTGGACCCTATTTAATTTTAGCATCATAAGGTGTAATGGAGGAAGAATAATGTAAATAACAAATTTATATTGGGGTTTATAGTTTGGAAGTGGCTAACTACAAAAGACAAGATTTTTCTCAAGGGAAGAACAATTTAGTTTTATTAGAAGCTCATATATACAAAGGAGCTTATGGCTTCCATGTTGAACCTCATATTTTGCCCAAATTTGTTTTAGACAATTATGTTTTCATGGAATTTTACTAACAAATCACTTAAGCTTATCATTGGTTTTCTTAGCATAGAAAGACGTTTTTTATGTTCATCACTTTTGGAGGTATATTTATGCAAAATGTTGGACACGTGTATAAATCATGGAGACCAAAAGAAATGTAACTTATTGGACACCAAAGGTTCTAACGCATTGTGATCCCAAAGGTAACCTTCAAGGCTATATGCACTTGAAAGGTGGATAGTCTAGGTAAGCTATTGATTTTCCAAGAGAAATAGTATATGCTACGAAACCTCCAATTTATGATTGGGTAAGAAGAAGGATTAAAGATGAAGTCTTAAATGTTAGAGGGTTAAGCCATTTAGCATTAAAGTGGGGAATGAAGCTAAAGATCTTAATACAAATTAGAATGAAGATGATGATGAAGAAAAATACATGGAGAATGAAGGTCATGTTTCATTGTATGGTGACGACGATGACAACGTCAACGATGATGACGATGGGAATAGTAAATTTCAAATCTCATAAGGTAAAAAATTCATCACATATTCCTCAAGTTGATATGTGAGCACACATCACCTTTTTCTCGTCAAGAAACATCTCTTTACAAATGATACAACCCCAAGAAGCTCTTTATTACCTCAAGTATTAAGATTATTAAAAAGGAACAACTAGATAAAGAAGCAATTGATGGAGAAGGAGAAGAGGCACTCCTCTAGGAGGATCAAATATAATAATGAATTAGGTAAACCACCATGGAGGAGGAGAGGAGGCACTCTCCATGAAGATCAAATATAGGAATTAAGTGAAGCACCAAATTATAAGAACCAAAACTTCTCGTTTTGATTATTATAAAAATGTAAACAACTAAGAGAATCCAGTTTTAATTATTAATCCTAAATCTAAACAGAAAAAAGCAATCTCGGAGCCTAAAGCAAAGGATTAGGTGTAAGCAATCTTATTTCAAAACCCTGATTTAGAAAAAGATGTAATTGTTATTTTAAACTTAGAATATTTTTGTTGTTCTCATAATATTTAAATATTTAAATATAATTAGTGTAATTCTAATTAATTTAATTTATAATCATTAAATATTTGCAACGGTAAAATACCTCAAATGGGAAAGAAATTTATGTTTCAAAGTGTTTGATCTATTTTCAAATTTTATAAACCACCTCTACATATATCACATAACAAAAATTATCAATATAAATCTATTTTAATTTATAATTATTAAATATTTGGAGAAGTATACAAACTGAGAAGATATATACATTTCAAGGTACTAAATCTCTCTTCAGATTTTATAGACCACCTATACATATCACATAACAAAAATTATAGTTTAATCTGAAAAGATGGGGGTCTACCTGTAAGTAATTCAAAGAGCAAGCTTGAGATTCGTCTACATTGGTTATTAAAATATAATAAAAATAACTTAAGTCGCCTCTTGGCCTGGAAGGACGTGGGTTCAAATCCCAACCCCGACAAATTTATATTTTATTATGTCAAGATGGCGAACGAAGTTCTGTTCCTCGGTAACTACTACTTAGTATGTTATAAGTCGGCAGTATTACCGTTTTTTCATGTTTTTAAGTTTTGGTTTCTTCATTATTTAAACCTAACGAATAAAGCACATGGTAGGGCATTTGGTCTAGTGGTATGATTCTCGCTTTGGGTGCGAGAGGTCCCGAGTTCAATTCTCGGAATGCCCCCAGTTTTCTGCCTAAGCATTTATCTTGGACTGAAATTAACATTTTACTTCAGCTTTGTGTTGTAACACTTGTTTTTATTTTATCTTCTCACGTGTTGCCGCTGAAAATCTTGCACAGAGTACACTTGTCTCATCCTCCTGCTATCTAGGAAAAGCATAGATGCTAGTCCACCCCAAATTCTAAGATATAAACACATATCAGTGTAATGAATATATATAACTAGCACAACCATTTATATATCGGTGTAATGAATATATATATAGCTAGCACGACCACTTAACTTGTGACCAATGAACATCTCTAGGTCACAAATTAAGTGTTGTATGAAGTACCTGTTATCCATGCATCAACTATCAGTAATTCATATACCAGCTACCAATTATCCATGCATAGCGACTAGTTATTTTTTATATATTTTTTTTAATTGTTTATTCCAAATTTGAAATGACTGCCATAAAATCAATATGGACAGTGCACTTGTCGCATCCTCGTGTAATCTAACAAAAGCATAGACGCTAGTCCACCCCAAATTCTAAAATATAAACACCTATTGGTATAAAATTAATAATTCAAGTTTTCATTATTATTATAGTTTAAAATAAAAATTTATTTGATAGTTTCTTTTAAATATAGAAATGTATTTTTGTTTTAACTTTTAATTTTATTATTGAAAAATGTTAAAAAACAATATTACATCATGGTTGTATATAATGGTTTATAAATAAAAATGAAAAATATACATGTATTACTATATAACATCATGGTTGTATTTAATGGATTAAAAATAGAAATAAAAATAATACATGTATTATGTTTTTTTTTTCACCCAAAGAAAAATAAAAATAAAAAATGATATTCATATGAATCAAAGTATACATCTAGTTTAAACAGTTCATTATAAAACCTTCTTCTAGTAGAGTTCATAACAACATGCACTTTGTAAAAAAAATTGCATACTAAACCGACCATGACTATCTACCAGGTATATATTACTATAAGTTTGTGACAACAAGACTGTGCTTTCAGCCCCACTTAGTACAATACATAGAATAAAGACACAACGAGGAACCATTAACAAAATGCATACTTTAGTCTATGAGCTGAGCAAAAACACTCTAGGAACAACATTATCACCTTACAACCAACAAACATCAACAAAAAGATAGGGAATAAAGACAAGGCTCCCTGAATTGAAACCGTTCTTCAGAGTAAATGATGCCTTCAAGACAGTCCAATGCCTTTTTCAACAAATAGCTAGCTTCGGTATTGAACTCCCTATAGATGTGCTCGAAATAAATTTCTCAAAAAGACTCCTGAAGCATTCCGATCAGAACTTTCCACCACTCCAAAAAGTTTACCTAAATGCTACATTTATGAAGAGACCAATCTATAACCACTTTGGAGTCTCTCGTAACATGGAAATGAGAGACATGTTTTAGATGAACAACATATAACAATCCCCATAACGCTAACAATTCAGCCTTTGTATTGGAACATGGGCCACAACCCATCCACATCTTGATGATATGACCCTCTTCCATAATCAACACCATCCCAACACACCCTCTCTCCTAGTTATCTTGAGAAGCTCCATCAAAATATCCAATAGGGATGTTATGAACATAAACAAGTGCTTTGATAACAAATATGAATTTGTCACTTGTGACAATCATACCCTCTTTCTTGTCATTTGAAGAATCTAAGACCTTTCCCTTTTCCCTTACCTATTGCAACATTCTCCTATGACTTTTTTGCATTTTCATTGTGACTTTTTTACATTTTCATTGTGCACATCCTCTATCTTTTATATGGACTTACACCCTCTACCTCTGTTACCAATGCCTCATCCCCTATTGAAATTCCTTTTACTATCATTATGCATTAATCTCTCCTCTACTTTTAAAGCATAATGATAAGTCTCCTTTATTAGATGCAACTTATACAAATTCATCTCACCTTGAACTACAATGAGAAGTTTGTTTACATTCCTTGAGACTTGTTGGTATTCACCCTCCTCTGGTCTAGCATGAAGATATATTTTGCAAAACTCTTTTGTTTATTCTCATACACTTTACTCATTTTTCCTTCGGGTCTACAATTACTTGGACAACATTTGGTTGTAATCCATGAACAAGACCATTTCTCACAACTTTACATTATATTTTCCCTTTCAAACATGCTTATATGTAGCACAAAATACCACCAAATGGCATTGTGCCCTTTCAAAATTGTGATTTGAAATTTTATCATTTGGAGGGTCTTCCCTCCTTTCAAGATCAAAGTACCTATCCTATTTACCAAGCCAATCAATCAACTCATTTTTTTTCAAGATTCTACCATAGAAATAAACCTCTATATTTTTAGATTTATTGGCCTTGAACAACATCACAATCTATCCCACAACATCTCATTCAGTCTGCTCTACCTTCTTTGTCTTATTCAAGTTTCTAGCCACTTTTATTGGCTTCTTTAAATCATTGTCTGCTTTCTAGCTCCTATATTCTTCTTCTCATCCCTTGTAATGTTATGTTTATTGTAACTTTTCCACCTCTTCTCACAATTTATTCCCACATAAGTTCCACCCCCTCTCTTTCCCTCAAAGGTCAAATTTGCACTAACAACAAATTGATAGAGTTGGGGGCATGGTGTTACAACTCTAACTTTGGTGGCATAGAGATACACTAACACAATAAAGAATAGATGCAAAATCTCATGGAGAATGGTCTAGTACTCATGTAAGAGTGGTCAAAATACATATGATAGCTTACTGTAGTTTGGATCTCTCAACTCTCATCTATACCACTAGGTCTATCCAATGTGATTAGCTAACCCCAACTCTATCATGCTATTTATTATTTTCCCTAACTTCTTAATTGTCTCTTTGACTCTTCATCTACCTCTTTGGCCCTTTTGCGCCTATCAACTGTTCAATATTTTACTAGGCTGTGTGACCTTTCATCTTCCCTTAGTGTGTTGCCTTGGACTTTATCATGTTGTATCTTCATGTCATGCCAATTCATGTAAGCATTGTCACACTATTCTTCAAAGGTAGACTTTTCTCTAATAAAAAAAATATGACATAGTTGGCGGCATGGTGTTCCAACTTTGACCTTGGTGGCACAAGCAACTTGTAATTATTTGGTGAGATAGATATAACACTTACTCAATAAACACTTGAACTTTGTAATCACATGACTATATGCACAATGTCATGGGGAAATGATCTAGTACACATGTATGAGTAGTTAAAATAGATATGATAGATTATAGTACGGATCTCTCAACTCTCATATCTACTACTAAGTGACTAAGTTTAGCTAATGTGATTGGCTAACCCCAACTCTATCATGATATTTATTATTTTCCCCAACTCCTTAGCTTGCTCGTTGACTCTTCATCTATCTCTTTGACCATTTTGTTTCCTATTGACTCTCCATGTTACTTGGTGGCATGACCTTTCGTGTACCCCTAATTTGTTTCCTTGGTCTTTATCATGTTGCTATCATTACATGCAAGCATTGTCACACTATTCTCCCAAAGGTTGACTTTTCTTTAATACTAGTTGGGGGCACGGTGTTCCAATTATGACCTTGGTGGAGCAAGCAACTTATAATTCTTTGGTGGCATAGAGATAACACTAACACAATAAACACTTTAACTCCACAATCATGGAATGAGATGCTTAATATCATGTGGAAATGGTTTAGTACTCATGTAGAAGTGGTCAAAATAGATATTAGAGGTTATAGTTTGGATCTCTCAACTCTCATCTCTACTATTGTGTTTATATAATGTGATTGGCTAACCCCAACTCTATCACGTTATTTATTAGTTCCCCTAACTCCTTAATTTCCTCTTTGATTGTTTTGTTTCCTATCAACTCTTCAATATCTTACACGGTGGCATGACCTTTCATCTACCCTCAGTATGTTGACTCAATTTTTATCATGTTGTTATAATGCCAATTTCATTAAATTTGGACAAATTAGGCAATTTTTGGACTAAGAAAGTGTGAATTTCGACTTTGAAAGTGTCAATATCAACCTTTCTAAAGTGCAAAATCAGGTTCTGAAAGTGGCAATATTGGCTTTGAAAAAGTGTGTTTTTCTATTCGAATAGTGTGTTTTTTGGCTACGTATGAACCTTAAAATTCCAGTTTTTTGTTATAAAACTATGAATTTAAAAATTCAAAATGTGTGAATTTCAAATCAAAAAATGCAAACTTTAATTTCAAAAGTGTGAATTTCAAATAAAAAAATGCAAATTTTGATTTGAAAAGTTTGAATTTCAAATAAAAAAATGCAAATTTTGATTTGAAAAGTGTGAATTTCAAATCAAAAAATGCAAATTTTGATTTGAAAAGTGTGATTTTAAAATAAAAAAAATGCAATTTCGGATTTCAAAAGGATGAATTTCAAATAAAAAAACTGCAATTTTTTATTTGAAAATTGCAATTTTCATTTGTAAATGTTCAAAATTTTAAGGTAAAAAGTTCAATCTCTAAAATATTCAGTCATTGTTTGAATTACAAGTCAATTCGCTAAGTTATAACATATAAAAATGGTTTGTCCCAACTTCTATTTTCCGACAAGAAGGATCGTCTGCCCATTCTTTTCGTAGTTATTTGTGAAAACATTTATCCAGCAATTCATCTATATCCAAAATGGAGAACAAAAGAAGGATCGACCGATCCTTCTTACAGTTTTGAACTATTATGAAAATAATATTGGGAATAAGAAGGGTCGGTCAACCCATCAATTTTGAGGGAATTGTTAAAATAGAACACCTTGGAACTTATAACATATAAAAATAGTTTGTCTCGAATTTCATTTTATGACAAGAAGGATTGTCCGCCCCTTCTTTTCGTATTTAATGGTGAAAACCTTTATCGAAGAATTCAGCTATATCCATAATAGAAAACACAAGAAGGATCGATCGACCCTTCTTGCAGTGTCAAAATATTATGAAAAGAATATTGGTAATAAGAAGGGTTGACCGACCCTTCTTGTAGTGTCAAACTATTATGAAAATAATATGGGGAATAAGAAGGGTCGACCGACCCTTCAATTACGAGGGAATTGTAAAAATAGAACACCTTGGAAGTTATATCATATAAAAATGGTTTGTCTCAACTTCCGTTTTACAAGAAAAAGGATCGGTCGCCCCTTCTTTTCGTTGTTAATTGTAAAAACCTTTATCCATCAATTCAGTTATAGCCATAACGGATGATACAAGAAGGATCGATCGACCCTTCTTGCAGTGTCGAACTAATATGAAAAGAATATTAGGAATAAGAAGGGTCGGCCGACCCTTTATTTAGGAGGGAATTGTAACAATAGAACACCTTGGAGAAAGAGCGACCGCTCTTTCTCTGAGATTTTTTCTACTTCCCAGCAAAGTCTTTCAAGCAAATCGTCTATAAATTGTGTTGTTAAAATGTTGATATCTAGTATCCTAGGGTGACACGTGGAATGATCATATTGTGACACGTGGCATATTTGATTTGGCACATTTAGTATAGCGAGGTTACTAATTTTTATTTGATTAGGCACATTGAGTATAGCGAGGTTACTGATGCACATGCAATATTATCGTGATAGTAGTTTTAAGGATTAGGCACATGCAAGATTACCCTGTAGCTGGAATGCTAATTGAAAAATTAACATGAATTTATTAACTTATGTTAATCATTTGCAGAAATAGATAAATGTTTTAATTAAATAAATTCACTTAAAACATAAAAGACACACAGATCATGAGTAAAGACAAATCCAAACTGATACTAGATCAATGTATGGATTATTGATTGCAAAAATTAAATAGTATTCATAAATAATCTGAAGTGAAAATCAACATCCATCAAAGAAATTTGATCAATTAACAAAAGATGTATCAAGAGAAGGACTATTTGTATTACTTCAAAGTTGCAAAAAATTACAATCTCTGCATCAATCAGAGTGTCTCCAGTCTTCTTTTGTTGATTTTCTCCCCCCTACCCCATGAGACCTCTACGTAACCCTTTAAATAATAATCACAAAAATAGTTACAAAAGATAGAATTCCCATAAAACACGGATTACAAATTGAAACTAAAAGGCATCCTCAGGAGCGACTAATACCGACAATATTTTCACAAAATTCCCAAAATATTTTCATCACATGGTTTCTGGGAAGTATCCCGTAACAAGATGTGGAAGATACCGACAATCCACTAGCTATCTGTGACATAAGTTGAAAGATTCTTCTTAGAAGATTCATGATGATCGACAATGTCCTCAAAAATCGAAAAATCGACCACTTGTCCTTCCTTTAGGGGAATTGGTGGAGTCACAAGCACTTCATTAATTATAAAATCCCAGATGACTGTATCATCTCGATCAACATGTTTCTCAGTGATCTTCCTTCTCTTCCTCTGAGGGAGTCGTATATACATGGATTGAATCTCAGAGTCTTCTTTTTCAGTACCAGCGCTATCATCCAAAACATCGGATTTAAAATGTGGCGACAGAGGTTCATGATATTGAAGAGGATGAAGTTCTTTCTCACCATAAAATCTGACTGAAGATTCGTGACTTTTCTGCATCTTGTTCATAGTATGTTATTGTTAGGAGGAAATCTCTGGAAATTGAATAACAAGACGTTTGCTATGGAATGTGGTGACTAACAAATTGCCCATATTGGTCTTTGTGTTTAAGAAGAGCAATAAAGATCCCATAATGATTAACTGTAATGAATTGCCATGATTAAAACCTTTTGGTCTGAGAAATGCAATTATCACATCTGTAATGAAATAACATATAACATGCGCCAACAAAATTTTGATTAAGATGAAGTACAATTTTAATTATATCACGTATGATTTGATGTCAAATCTAAACAACTTATCATTATGGATTCATTGGATCAATGACTATGACTTCAAATTTGGTCGAAGGTGAAAATCGCAGTTAGTAGCCTAATTGCAATTTTTAAAAATGGTAGAGGGAAAAACGGAGAAGCTAAACTTCATTTAAATCACCCAGTGTTATCTCATCCGTAGGATCAAGACAAATCGACGGTTAAAACTTAAACACGCGGGAAGGAAAAGAAGGGTTGTGGGGTTTTATTTCATAAATATATACATTCTTCCCACAATCTGCAATTGCGCCTTGCGGGTTGCGGAAAAAAAAGGGTAAAACTATTTTAATACTTTTCCTGCAATCTGCAATTGCGTGTTGCAGATGTAAAAGACCACAATTATTGAAGAATATTTCTGCATCCACAATCTACATTGAGGATTGCGTGTTGTGGAAATAAAATGTTTCAAAACCGAAACCAATATTCCGCAATCCGCATTGCGGATTGCAAATTGCAGGTTGCGGAAAGGACCTGAATTTTGGAAAAACTCGGTGCTTTCCACAACTCACAAAAACACTAAAAAATGCATGAAAATTTCAAACGAAAGTGTGGATTTCAAATCAACCTTAAAAGTGTGAATTTCAAATCAAGAAATGCAAATTTTGATTTCAAAAGTGTGAATTTTCAAATCAAAAAATGAAAATTGTGCTTTAAAAAGTGTGAATTTCAAATAAAAAAATGCAATTTCTCATTTAAAAAGTGTGAATTACAAATAAAAAAATGCAAATTTTTATTTGAAAAGTGCAATTTTCATTTTTAAATGTTCGAAATTTTAAGGTGAAAAGTCCAATGTCTAAAATATTCACTAATTGTTTGAATAGCCAGTTAATCGGCTAAGTTATAACATATAAAAATGGTTTGTCCTGACTTTTGTTTTCCGAAAAGAATTATCGGTCGCCCCTTCTTTTCGTAGTTAATTCGGAAAACATTTCTCCAGCAATCCAGATATATCCATAATGGATAACACAAGAAGGGTCGACCGACCCTTCTTGCAGTGTCGAACTATTGTGAAAATAATATTGCGAATACAAAGGGTCGTTCGACTCTTTTGTTAGTGTCAAACTATTATGAAAATAATATTGAGAATAAGATGGGTCGGCCGACCCTTCAATTACGAGGGAATTGTAAAAATAGAGCACCTTGGAAGTGATATCATATCAAAATGGTTTGTACCTACGTTCGTTTTACTACAAGAAGGATTGGTCGCCCCTTCTTTTGCTAGTTAATTGTCAAAACCTTTATCCATGAATTCAGCTATAGCCATAATGGATAATACAAGAAGGAACGACCGACCCTTCTTGCAATGTCGAACTATTATGAAAATAATATTGGAAATAAGAAGGATCGGCCAACCCTTCATTTAGAAGGGAATTGTAACAATAGAACACCTTACAGAAAGAGCGGCCGCTCTTTCTCTGAGAATATTTCCACTTGCCAGCAAAGTCTTTAAAGAAAAACGTCTACAATTAAAATGTTGATATCTAGTATCCTATGGTGACACGTGGAACGATCATATTGTGACACGTGGCATCTTTGATTTGGCACATTGAGTATAGCGAGGTTACTAATTTTTATTTGATTTGACACATTGAGTATAGCGAGGTTACTAATGCGGGTTTAACCACAGCACAATTAGGAAATGAAAATTCACTCATAGCAAGATTACTCTCTGGAAATTGAATAACAAGACTTTTTCTATGGAATATGACGACTAACAAATTGCCCATATTGGTCTTTGTGTTTAAGAAGAGCAATAAAGATCCCATAATGATTAAATAATTGTAATGAATTGCCATGATTAAAACCTTTCGGTCTGAGAAATGCAATTATCACATATGTAACGAAATAACATATATCATGCGCCAACAAAATTTGGATTAAGATGAAGTACAATTTTAATTATATCACGTATGATTTGATGTCAAATCTAAACAACTTATCATTGATCTCGCATCTGTCTCGCATACGAGAGATCAATGCGGACTAGTCCCAAGGTTTGCAGAGGCTATTTCATGCACGAAGGCCATGGCACATTCTGTATCTTGCATGTCCCTCTCTGTGAAGGTTCTCCTTGCGATTTTCTCCGAAGTCGATCGTTTTGTATGAATTTGGAGGAGAGCAATTTGTGTATGTATGCTCTGCAATGTCGCAAACGTAGGAAGTCTTCCCAGGGGCAGTCTGGGGGGGTTGGCTCGAAGCGATACCTCTCTGATCTTTTTCATGGGAACGACACTGGTGGTAATGAGCTCTCTCGTGGTGGCTTGAAAAAGCATGCTGACGACTCTGGTAGTGGTAGAAGATGGGTTCCTCTCGACTTTGGTCAGGGTCAGGGAATCAGGGGCCCGATGCACCATTCTGGGTTCGGTTTTGATTCTGGAAGAAGGAATTGGAAGGGCCTCTCGAATCCTGACTCTGGGTTTATCTCGACCCCTTATGAAGTTGGTCGCAATCCAAGTGGTCCTACGCAACATGCGTTGGACGATAATGGTGGTCTAGTTAACATTGAATCTCCTTGTGGGTAGGACAGCCCTTCCCCATAAATTCTCACGCAAGTTTTGGACCTGGAAGCCCAGGTCCGTTGGTTAAGGGGTGACTTCTCCATGATGAAGACAGCCATATCTCACCTCGCTACCTTCGTTCAAATTTCTAACGCTGAAGTCCGAAATAGCAATGGAAATATTAAAGACTACTTTGAGAAGCTGGTTGGCAAGTTAAACTCGTTCCATAGTTGCCTCAGGATCGTGGAAGCTAAAGTTGATTGTATCAGAACCAATGGCAGAAATAGCCCATCTGTCATCCTGAACATTGACGATGAAAATATAGGTACAACAGCAGGAGGAAAGGATAAGAACGCTCGTCTCCATCGTGGCAACTGACTCCTTCTTTGTGTTCTCGTCTCGGTGGTTTAGCAGCTTTGTTTGGGCTTGAATTTTGTATTCCTTCTTATATGTATTACTCTTATAAGTTTCTCTTAGGTCAGTTCGTTAAAATTTTCAGTAATAGCAGGCATTGGGCCTTTTTTGAAGATCACAGACTGAAATATGAAGAGACTATTTCGACAGCTCTTATTTTTTGGGACCAGTCTCCCCTATGCTATGTAATATGTTCTCTCTTTTTAATATAAAAGCTCGTTAACCATTTGTGTAAAAGAAAAATCTAAACAAGTTATCATTATGGATTAGTCAGATCAATGACTATGACTTCAAATTTGGACGAAGGTAAAAATCGCAGTTAGGAGCCTAATTGCAATTTTTAAAAATGGTAGAGGGAAAAATAGACAAGCTAAACTTCATTTAAATCACCCAGTGTAATCTCATCTGCAGGATCAAGACAAATCGACGGTTAAAATTTAAATATATACATTCTTTTCGCAATCCGCAATCAGAAATTATGTCTTGTCACAAACACCAAGATCACCGCCATCATTTACCATTAGTGCCATCAGGACAAACATTTTTTTATATGTTCTATCTAAGCTTGTGATTTGGTTTCTTAAATGTAGTTCTATATTATTTTATATTCTGTTATTTGTAATGTTGTGATTTCTCTGTTATTTAATTCTATAATATGTATGTTTGAAAAGAGAACACATAAAATTCTGAGAACTGTTTGAAAAGAAAGAACACATAAAATTTGAATATTTTAATGCCTCTAAAAGGGATTTAGACTTTGAAAGTGTGAATTTAGGCTTTGAAAGTGTCAATATCAACCTCTCTAAAGTGCAAAAATAGGTTCTAAAAGTGGCAATATTGGCTTTGAAAAGTGCGTTTTTCTATTCGAATAGTGTGTTTTTTGACTACTTATGAACCTTATAATTGCAGTTTTTTTGTTATAAAACTATGGATTTCAATTCATAAAGTGTGAATTTCAAATAAAATACTATGAATTTCAATTCAAAAAGTGTGAATTTCAAATTAAAAAATGCAAATTTTGATTTGAAAAGTGTGTATTTCAAATCAAAAAATGAAAATTTTCATTTGAAAAGTGTGAATTTAAAATAAAAAAATTCAATTTATGATTTGAAAAGTGTGAATTTCAAATAAAAAAATGCAATTTTTTATTTGAAAATTGCAATTTTCATTTTTAAATGTTCAAAATTTTAAGGTGAAAAGTCTAATGTCTAAAATATTCACTCATTGTTTGAATAGCCAGTCAATCGGCTAAGTTATAACATATAAAAATGGTTTGTCCTGACTTCTGTTTTCCAACAAGAAGGATTGACCGCCCTTCTTTTCGTAGTTAATTGTGAAAACATTTATCCAACAATTCAGATATATTCATAAGGGAGAACAGAAGAAGGGTTGGCTGACCCTTCATTTACGAGGGAAATGTAACAATAGAACACCTTGGAGAAAGAGCGACCACTCTTTCTCTGAGAATATTTCCACTTGCCAATAAACTCTTTGAAGCAAAACGTCTAAATTTTGTTGTTTAAATGTTGATATCTAGTATCCCAGGGTGACACATGGAGCGATCATATTGTGACACGTGGCTATTTGATTTGGCACATTGAGTATTAGAAATATAGTTTAATTATAATATTGGCTTGTATAGAATATTTTCTCCTCTGAGCACCACTGAATCCATGCTACGTTTTATTCTCTATTAAACACTATGTTTTAAATATGCTTGGGAAAACTGCAAGAGGATGTGAATAATTATAGTAGCATTTGTGCTCTCGCACTATCACTGCCTCTCTAGCTGTCGGTCATTCATGTTGATCTAGATACCTATGGATTGGAAATATTGGCACCTAAATCCTCCAAAAACAAAGGTATCGAAGGCAAAGACCGTGTTTTGATGTTTTGTGCCTATGTTTCATGTTCTAATTGGCCATCAAACCCAAATGGTTTCATGCGCCCAACTTATGAGATATTGAAAAATATACATAACTGGCAATTGAAAAACTAGATGTAAATGTTCTGTTTCAGATTTATTATTAAGACATAAAAATCAGTAGAAGTTATTCCTGGCAATTGAATTTACTTCTATCTTTCAACTTTTACAGAGCTTGGGCTCTTAATACATTTCACAACTACGAGCTTGAGCTCACAAACACAAACTCTTCTAAAAAATTTCTTACTAATTGGACATACAAATCAATAGAAGATAATAATTCCTGGTTAAAACAGTGCAACTTCGCCACATTACACTTAGATGAAATTTACTTCGATCTTTCACCTTTTACAGAGCTTGGGCTATTAATACATTTCAGGACTACAAGCTTGAGCTCACAAACACGGACTCTTCTACTACAGAGAATTTATAGACTTTATTTTGGCTTCAACTAGAAGCTATACTTTATTTTTGCTTCCACTAGAATCTATGAGTCACATTAGAGACAAATCCTGGTCTTGGGGCTTAGACAGTGCTCGAAATGCCCATATATCATGCTGTGGTGAGGATTTGTCAGGGAACTGCTATCGAAATGATCATATATCACGAAGAGAGCGACCATAAGACTCCATGACTTCCTTTGTATTTCTGATAAAACAACAAAGGAAATGGAACGTAGGCGGTAAAGAAGAGTGCCATGACTTACCGAAGATTTCATTCGACTGCGATACCGGGTATGATTTAGTCTTTATATAGTGAACTGGTGAGTTGACTTGGATGTTACAGATGGGGAAGGATAATTATAGAGGGATGGTATTCATAGATATGATCTGTACTGAATATATATTTTTTCTGGAGTATAGATATGATCTGTACCGACTGTAGTAATTGTACATGTATTACTCCAATACATGCCTTGAGAAAGTAATGTATGCTGACATGGCAATGGTTTATACGATGCAATTCTGAAATGGCTCGTTTATCACGTGTGTGAAGAAAATAATCACATCATGCTTTAGTCGAAATTATTTCTTGTCACAAACACCAAGATCACCGCCATCATTTACCATTAACGCCATCGGGATTCGGGACAAACATTTATTATATGTTCTAACTAAGCTTGTGATTTGGTTTCTTAAATGTAGTGCAATATTATTTTATATTCTGTTAATTGTAATGTTGTGATTTCTCTGTTATTTAATTCTATAATATGTATGTTTGAAAAGAGAACACATAAAATTCTGAGAACTATTTGAAAAGAAAGCACATAAAATTTGAATATTTTAATGCCCTTCAAAGGGATTTAGACTTTGAAAGCGTGAATTTAGATTTTGAAAGTGTGAATATCAACCTTTCCCAGTATGCCTCTGTAAATTTAAAAAATTCCAAAATTGATGTAAAAACTCATCCAAGTAGGGATCTCTTCTACAAAAAATTATGTCACTAAACAGAGGTTTCCTCAACAATTCTCATGTCCACAGAGGGGGATTCTTGGTAGTGGCTACACTGTGACATCCTGCCCATATTCAAAATTTCATCTTTTATAAAATCCACTGTCCCCATAAGTTCAAACAAATTGTGTTCCAAATCATCAATTCTGGAGTCGTGACAGGTTAATTGCTGAAAGATATACCTCATGTGGTCGGCTGACTCTCTGTGCGCTTTGATGCCCAAGAAGACTGCCTCATAAACCTTTAGCAGGTGTTTTTTGAAGTCTTCCACACTGGACCTTAGGAACAATTCAACTATATGCATAATCGAGAACATAAGAAGGATCGATCGACCCTTCTTGCAGTGTCGAAATATTATGAAAATAATATTGGGAATACAAAGGGTCGACCGACCCTTCTTACAGTGTCGAATTATTATGAAAATAATATTGGGAATAATAAGGGTCGATCGACCTTTTATTTACGAGGTAAATTAATTGTAAAAATAGAAAACCTTGGAAGTTATATTATATAAAAATGGTTTGTTATGACTTCCATTTTACGACAAGAAGGATCAGCCGCCCCTTCTTTTCGTAGTGAATTGTGAAAAGATTTATCCAACAATTCAACTATAGCCATTATGGAGAATACAAGAAGGGTTGACCAGCCCTTGTTGCAGTGTCAAACTATTATGAAACGAATATTGGGAATAGGAAGGGTCGGTCGACCCTTCATTTAGGAGGGAATTGTAACAATAGAAAACCTTGGCGAAAGAGTGGTTGCCCTTTATTTGAGAATATTTCCACTTAAAGAACCTTGGAGAAAGTTTTTAAAGCAAAAATTCTATAAATTTTGTTGTTAAAATGTTGATATCTGGTATCCTAGGGTGACATGTGGAACAATCATATTGTGACACATGGCATATTTGATTTGGAACTTTGAGCAGACCTAAAAGTATATTGTTTCTATTCTTAAAACAGAATAAACAAAAAGAAAGAATGTTTCTGTCTGGGTAATTGTAGTTAGAATCATTCCAACCAATGGCAACACTATCTGCATTGTCGTCACTGTTAAATTCCTTTTCTAACATAGTATCTTGCTTAAATTTTAATTAGCATTATGGTATGTCTGGGAAGGCATGCATGTGTTGCTTGTTTTTAAATTATACATGGAACCGGTGTTGAATATAATTGTCACTGATTTTGTATCTACCCCATTGCATCTACCTACTCTTTCTAATATTGCAAAATTATATTTACAATTAATTTGCAAGATCCAACTTGATATTCCAACAGAATGATGGAACAGTCTGATGCAAAGATTACATGTTTGAGAAATAATGACTGATTATTTTTGCGGTTGCAAGGGATGAGTCTAGTGCTTCTATGTCTACAAGTCGAAAGTCCAGTAAAAATTTAGTCTTTTATTACTTCTGCAAAGGAGATGATATTTTTTTTTCAACTAAGCATAGGTCCAATCTATTACTCAAAACAAAATAATGGTACAGGAGCATACAACCAGAAAAGATCAAAATGAGGAGCATACAACCAGGCTAAATAACCCATGAAGCAAAGGAAACTGCAGATAAAACTCGAGATTATGATAGACTGAAGATATTATGGGCAATAGACAGGTAATCGTGGAAAGAACTAAGAGGCCCCCAAGCCTCAGAAGACCCCAACATGATCAGAAGAGCAAGGAAAACCTTAACCAAAAAGGAAGAGGGCTCTGGCCGAGCAGCCCCCATAACAAAACCACGCTAACATCCGGAGTATGCACCGAGACTGAACTTCCCAAGACATGGAAAAATCCACAGGAAAAATAGAAAAGAGCTCACCAGCACGGACGCTGACCACCAAGACCGGCACGAACGTAGACTGCCAAGACCAATCAGGGAGCAGGGTGATCCCCCCATGGGGAAACTGGTTCTTCACGAGGAAAGTCCCTCGAGGTATCCATATAATCTTCCAGAGAAGACTTGAGCAAGTGTACACAGGCTGAATTAGTTTGTTGGCTGCCTTTTATAATTTGGATGGCTTCACGGAGGCTGTGAGCTAGCTGGTTCCTCGCTTGAATATCGTGAGCCAACAAGATCATGACTGCCCAGAAGGGGCTGGCGATTAATTTCTGGACCAAGTGGGCTTCGTATTCATAGAGAAGGGCTACTTCATGGCGTGCTATCTGTGCCTTTATCAGAGCAGGCATCTCTGCTAGATACTGAGCCCTCCAATTGAAGCTCTGCAAGGCAGACTCTTCCAGCTCCATGGTCTGCTGTTGAGATGAGCCTTCTCCCTCAAAGTTGTTGGTTGTGGAGCCAGATCTTCCAGTCTCATAGATGATATTGTATTATCCAGGCACCCGAGAGGACTGTACACTCATTCCCCTACCTTGGAGTTCGGGGGCAATGCCCCTCGAGAAATGGGGATTCGGGGGCAACGCCCCCGAGAAAATTTTTTGGGGATATTTTCGCCAACAGTTTTTGGGCCCATGGTTGTGGGTAACCCATGGTATTTTCCCATTGTATTTCCCTTATAAAAGAAAGACATTGTAATACGGCTAGGGTTGATGTATTAGGTTTTATGCATTGTAAAGATATCTGAGATTAGAAGAGAGACTGTGAGACAGTGAAGAGGAAGTGCAGCGGTTGTACTATAGGTTGTATCCCTTTACTTTGCTGGACGGAATAATAATAAGGACTGGCAACTTTAGTGTGGATGTAGCCCAAGTTGGGTGAACCACTATATATCTGTGTCTCTCTTGTAAGGTGTATGTGTGATTATATTTGCATTTCTTTTTATTGTTATTGCTCTGCGATCCTTTTTTTCTAACATTTGGTATCAGAGCCAAAGGTCTATTTGGCAGTAAACCTATAGGAAACTAGGGTTTCTGGTTTGAGTGGGAGCAATGACAGAAGAAGGAAAGTTTAAGGTCGAGAAGTTTAACGGCTAAAACTTCCAGTTATGGAAGATGCAAATGGAGGACTATTTGTACCAGAAGGATCTATTCCTACTGTTGGGAGGAAGAGCAAAGTACCCAGCGGTCATGAAGGACAAAGAATGGGAGGTTCTTGACAGAAAGACTCTGGGACAATACGGCTGAGCCTGGATTCGTCGGTGGCTTTCAATATCTCAAAAGAAACGACAACAGAGGGTTTGATGAGCACACTGGGTAAGCTATATGAAAAACCCTCGGCCTCCAACAAGGTATTTCTAATGAAGCGTTTATTTAATATGAAGATGTCTGAAGGTGGATTTGTTACTGATAATTTAAATGAGTTTAATACAGTTACAAATCAACTAAGTTCTGTAAGTGTGAACTTTGATGATGAGGTTAGGGCTCTTCTAATCTTGTGTTCATTGCCAGAAAGATGGAATAGCTTGGTCATGGCTGTAAGTAACTATGTCTCTGGTTCAAACACCTTGAAATTTGATGATGTTATTGGTGTTATACTTAGCGAGGAAATGCAAAGAAAAAGCACAGGTGAGACATCAGGAAATGCGTTGACCATGGAGACCAGGGGAAGACAAAAGGAGAGAGGAAAGAGCCAAGGTAATCATGGCAAGTCTAAAAAGGAAAGATCTAAGTCCATACTGGGAAAGATAGAGTGCTGGAACTGTGGAAAGAAAGTACATCTGAAGAAAGACTGCATATCTCTAAAGAAGAAAGGAGACGCACAGAAGGAAACTACATAGGAAGCAAATGTAGCAGGTGATGTGTTACAAGATGCTTTGATTCTTGCATTAGATAATACTAGTGATTATTGGGTAGTAGATTCAAGGGCTTCATGTCATGCTACACCCCATAGGAAATACTTTCATGATTATATTCCAGGCGATTTTGGACATGTTTTATTGGGTGATGATGAGCCATGTAAAATTGTTGGAATGGGTAAGGTATTGATAAAAGTTAAGAATGGAACTGATTGGTTGTTGAAAGATGTAAGGCATATTCCTGCTATAAAAAGAAATCTGATCTTAACAGGGCAGTTGGGAGATGGAGGTTGTCTATCTACATTTGGAGAAAAGTGGTGGAGGATCACTAAAGGATCAATGGTGATAGCAAAAGGAGACAAGGTAGATACGTTGTATTTATGTTCTCATAATACTGACCATTCTATCTCTTTATCTTCCACAGGAATAGATACAGCATTGTGGAATCATAGGCTTGGCCACATGAGTGAGAAGGGGATGTAGATTCTCCACTCAAGGAAGTTGCTACCAGATTTGAAGCAGGTAAGTTTGGAATTCTGTGAAAACTGTGTTTATGGAAAATAGAAGAGAGTCAGATTTCTCAGGGTTGAGAAACAGAAGAAGAATGAAAAGTTAGAGTTTGTGCATATAGATGTATGGGGACCAACTCAGGTACAATCTCTTGGTGGTTCTCATTATTATGTTACATTTATTGATGATGCAACTAGAAAAACTTGGATTTATTGCATTAGATAGAAATATGATGTGTTTTCTACTTTTAAGAAGTGGAAAGCTTTGGCTGAGAACGAGATAGGAAAAAGGTTGAAGTGTCTCAGATCTGATAATGGAGGTGAGTACTGTGGCAAGGAGTTTGATATTTACTGTTCATACCATTGGATTCGTAGAGTGAATACAATCCCAGGAACACCACAAGAAAATGGTGTGTCAAAAAGAATGAACAGAATGATCATGGAGCGTGCAAGGTGTATGAGATTGCATGCAGGGTTGCCTTTGCAGTTTTGGGCAGATGCTGTAAATACTGCTTTTTATTTAATAAACATAGGACCTTCAAGTGCTTTGGATGGTGGTATTCCAGAGGAGGCATGGACAGATAAAAAGGTAAACTACTCATTTCTGAGAACATTTAGTTGTGAAGCATTTGTCCATATTGATAAAGAAAATAGAACAAAGCTTGAAGGTAAATCCAAGAAATGTACTTTTATTGGATATGGGGTTGATGAATTTGGTTATCGTTTAAGAGATTATGAAAATAACAAAATCATCAGGAGTAGAGATGTAATATTCAATGAAAAGGTCATGTATAAAGATCAGTTGCAGGGAAAGAAATAGGAAAAGGAAAATACAGAGTACACAGTATTTGATCAAATTCAAGAAAATGAAGTTCCAAAAGTGCCAGAAAATCAAGAACAACAACAAGTACCCGAGACTCCTGCAATTGCAAGAAGATCTACTAGGTTAAGTAGACTCCTTGAATGATACTCTCCTTCAATGTATTATTTGTTGATGAATGATGCTGGTGAACCAGAATGTTATGAAGAAGCAATGCAGGTGGAAACTAGAAAGAAATGGGAGCAAGGCATGAATGAGGAGATGGACTCATTGGTAGGAAACCAGACTTGGGATTTGGTTCACTTACCTACTGGTAAAAGAGAATTGCAGAACAAATGGATTTACAGGTTGAAGGAAGAAGAAGGAGGTTAGAAGCGGTACAAGGCCAGACTTGTTGTAAAGGTGTTTGCACAGAAGAAAGGTATAGATTTTGATGAAATATTTTCTCCTTTGTTAAGATGACCTCAATTAGGACTATCTTAAGTCTAGTGGTAGCAAAATATTTGCATATTGAACAGTTAGATATAAAAACAACCTTTCTCCATGGGGATTTGGAGGAAGAGATATATATGCAGCAGCCACAAGGGTATGAGGTCAAAGGTAAGGAGAATTTGGTATGCAGGTTGAAGAAGAGCTTGTATGGCTTGAAGCAAGCTCCAAGGCAGTGGTATTTAAAATTTGACAGGTTTATGACAGAATAAGGTTATAGTAGATGTCATTCTGACCATTGTGTTTATTTCAATAACCTAGACAATGAAAGATATATTATCTTGTTATTGTATGTGGATGACATGCTTGTTGGAGGGTCTAACATGCAAGATATAAATGTGCTCAAAAGGAAGCTAGCTAATTCATTTGCGATGAAGGATTTGGGTGCTGCAAAGCAAATCATTCGTATGAGAATAACGAGAGACAGGAAAAATCGCAAATTGACATTGTCTCAGAGTGAGTACATACAAAAGGTGTTGGAGAGCTTCAGAATGCAAATTGCAAAACCAGTAAGTACACCTTTCGCCAGCCATTTCAATCTAAGTAAGGAAATGTGTCCCAAGACACAGGAAGAGACAGATTACATGTCCAAGATTCCCTATCAATCAACAGTTGGTAGCTTGATGTATGCCATGGTGTGCACATGACCAGATATTGCACAAGTAGTGGGAGTTGTGAGCAGATATATGAACAATCCAGGTAAAGAACATTGGAAGGCAGTACAGTGGATTCTCAGGTGTTTGAGAGGTACTACCACTTAGGCATTATGTTTTGGAGGTTCAGACACTTTTCTACAGGGATATACTAATGCAGATATGGCAGGTGATAAGGATAGTAGGAGGAGCACCACAGGGTATGTGTTTACTGTAGGTGGAACAACAGTAAGTTGGATTTCGAAACTGCAGAAGGTTGTTGCACTTTCAACAACGGAAGCATAGTATGTTGCTATTACAGAGGCTAGCAAAGAGATGATTTGGCTGCAGAGGTTTATAGAGGAATTGGGTAAGAAGCAGAAGGATAGCAGGTTGTATAGTGATATCCAGAGTGCCATTCATCTTGCAAAGAACTCATCATTCCATTCCAGGACTAAACATATACAGCCCAAGTACCATTTCATACGCTCTATTCTGGAAGATGAACTGTTGAAGCTGGAAAAGATACACACTAACCAGAATCCTACAGACATGTTCACAAAGGTAGTGACCAGAGAGAAACTAAGTTCCTTCTTGGTTTCAGTTGGCCTTCTAGCATGAAGGTGAAGAGGAGAAAGTTGCCAAGTCCAAGTCCAGCAAGTGCAGCAGCAGTGGAGTTGTTGTGATTAGTCTCCAAGTGGGAGATTGTTTGTTGTGGATATAGATATTTCAGACTAATAGATGATATTGTCTTAGCCTTGCAACCAAGAGGGCTGTACAGTTATTCCCCTACCTTGGGGTTCGGGGGCAACGCCCCCAAGAAACATTTGTGGGGTTGTTTTCGCCCATAGTTTTTGGGCCCATGGTTTTGGGTAACCCGTGGTATTTTCCCATTGTATTTTTCTTATAAAAGAAAGACATTGTAAAACGGGTAGGGTTGATGTATTAGGTTCTATGCATTGTAAAGATCTCTGAGATCAAAAGAGAGACTGTGAGCTAGTGAAGAGGAAGTGCAGCGGTTGTGCTGCAGGTTGTATCCCTTTACTTTGCTGGACGAAATAATAATAAGGACTGGCAACTTTAGTGTGGGTGTAGCCCAAGTTGGGTGAACCACGATATATCTGTGTCTCTCTTGTAATGTGTATGTGTGATTATATTTGCATTTATGTTTATTGTTATTACTCTGCGATCCTGTTTTTCTAACAAGAGCGACTTTCCCCCCGAGGTCATGAAGACCCTCCATCCCTGCTAGATCCCCTACAACTACGGGGAGCCATGATATACCAATTCAAAAAACTGAACCACCAGAAACCCACCCAGAAGTTCAGCCAACCTTTAAACTGCAGCTCTCTCGAGTCCATTGAGAATATTTATAGGAATTTCTATGGAAAGCAGGGTGGAGAGCCGACTTGACTCGCAGATATTTTCACTGAAGCCCACACATACGAGAGGATTGCCATTAATGGCTTTGTAGAGATCGAATGACTCAAAAAACATGTAAAAGGCCATCTCGTACAATTGAAAATCGTTTTTGCAGTACAATGATGGAAACAAATTGTGTTAACCGGCATCAGCCTAATGATTGAGGGTGTAATTTATTGGAGGCATGACGTTACAGGGCGTCTGGCTGACCCCTACCCCGTGTCATCCTCCACTACCGTCCCTTCAAATGAACCTGCATCCGTCTGAATAATACTGTCATGATGGTTGATAGGGGTGTCATCCGTAGCCGATATAAAATATGCCGCCAATGTTTAGCGGTTGACAAGGAGAATTACTACCTTTAGCACGGAGGCAGTTATGCCTAAGGAAGCCAACTGCCCTGACGGAGCAATGATGGACACGAATTGTGTAAACCAGCATGGCATGACGTTACAGGGCGTCTGGCTGACCCCTGCCCTGCGTTATCCTCCACTATAGTCAGGATAATTTTTAGGGGCAAAATTTCGCCAATTGGCTATTTTTTTGGGCTTTTTTTCAGAAAATAAATTCGCTATTTGGTCATTTTTAGACTCTAATATCGCCTATATTTACCTAAAATATGTTTTTTTAGCATAATATTTGCTAAACATTACATAGTATTATGAAAATAATATTAGTAATAAGACAGGTCGATCGACCCTTCTTGGAGTGTTGAACTATTATGCAAATAATATGGGGAATAAGAAGGGTCGGTCGACCCTTCAATTACGAGAAAATTGTAAAAATAGAACACCTTGGGAGTTATATCATATAAAAATGGTTGTCCCGACCTCCGTTTTACTACAAGAAGAATCGGTCGCCCGTTATTTTCATAGTTAATTGTTAAAACCTTTATCAATCAACTCAGCTATTATAGCCATAATGGATAATACAAGAAGGATCGGCCAACCCTTCTTGCAGTCTCGAACTATTATGAAAAGAATATTAGGAATAAGAAGGATTGGTTGACCCTTCATTTAGGAGGGAATTGTAACAAAGGAACACCTTGGAGAAAGAGCGGCTGCTCTTTCTCTGATAATATTTTTACTTGCCAACAAAGTCTTTAAAGCAAAACGTCTATAAATTTTGTTGTTAAAATGTTGATATCTAGTATCCTAGGGTGACACGTGGAACGATCATATTGTGACACGTTTCTCCCCTCGAAGCTTCAATTAGAAGCTATGACTCACATTAGAGACAAATCCTGGTCTTGGGGCTTCGACAGTTCTCGAAATGCTCATATATCACGAAGAGAGCGACCATAAGACTCAAGTATTTCTGATAAAACAACAAAGGAAACATAACAGAGGTAGTAGAGAAGAGTGCCATGACTTCCCGAAGATTTTTGCGGGTGCAGGGGATGAGTCTACTGTGAAAATCCTCACAGCAGATCTAAGAGATGATGTATCTCACAAGAGAATAATTATGATTAAGCAAGAAAATAGAAGAAGAGTGATACATGCAGTATAATGAGCAACAGAATAATATGGTACAGTAGAACTCAGATAGAAGCAATAATACTTCGGTCATACTAAATTATTAATCACAAATGGACATATAAATAATACAATGCATGAGGAATTCGAATGCCTAAGGTGGCAATTCGAATTAGCCTTCATGGAGTGATCAAAGGATCACTGGAGTGTCATCGGAGCACAACTAGGTGTCCTCATGATCATCGGAGCGCAACTGGAAGTCTTCATCATCATCAGTGGAGTCATCAATGCTCAAGTAACTGTCAACCATCAGTCAAACTAACTCTGGTAGGTGTAACTGAGTGTAACTCAATGTAACTGAGTGTAACTGACTGTAACTCAATGTAACTGAGTGTAACTGACTGTAACTCAATGTAACTGAGTGTAACTGAGTGTAACTGACTGTAACTGAGTGTAACTGAGTGACAACTGGACTGGTAGGTGAAGAAGGGCGAGTTGCTCCCTAAAATAAAGGAAGAAGGGCGCACTAAGCAACTGGAGAGCTAAAACTGAATAGTGAGAAGCTCCTAGGGGCTGGCTAACTGAAGGCTAGGTGCTGGACTGATGACTGGGATGCATGCAAACCCTAGAATGCATGCAAACCCTAAAAGGTGCATGCGTGACTGAAAATGTAAATGATCAAAAATACTGGTGGGACTAGGATGGAGGATAGGAATATCCTAACACCCCCCCTTAATCCATCCTGGGCCCTGGTAACTAAGACCAAAGGTCACCCAATACAATGAATAATAACAATCAATAAACCAAGGAAGTGGGAAAATTTCATGGGAAACATACCCCCTCCTCAAAAAATAAACTGTAAGGCACACATAAAAAAATAAAAGCTCCAAACTCAAGCATGTGTGATGCTTGGTCATATGTCTGGAGGTATCTTCTTCTTGGGAAGAAGTGGATCATGCTCAAAAAGCATGTGCTTGTACTTGCTCTTCAGATCGAATGTGATGAGAACAAATCTAATAGTATGAGAATGATCCTTGAACCTGTGATTCGAATCAGCTGAGGTAGGATCAAATCTGTGAAAGTGCATATAGTCTTTTGTCTTCTCCTTTGAACCACCATGGGTGAGATTATGCCAAAAATAACTATTACATGTTTGCTTGAAATCAAAATCAGATTTAAGACTTTCAAAACAGTTTCTTGAGATCTCCTTTGAACCAGCAAGGGTGAGATCAAAACTATCATATGCATGAGAAATTATCTCAAGCGGGTGGCAATGGCCATATTCTTCAATAACCTTCTGAAAGCATGTGCTAATGATCATATAGTAGTAAATAAGAGATGTTTGCTGAAGAGGAGCGAATGCATTACCTCCAATAGATGATGTTACCTCCGAAATAATCATGTGATCATGATGCAAACCAACAAACTCTGGTGCACGAGAGGATTTAGGACCTTCTGCAATATCTAGAGTGTGAGCTGGCACAGAAAGAGAAGAAAGTTTGAGCATGAGCGGAGAATCTGCAAGTTCTTTGTCAACAACTTCAATATGAGATGATACTGGTTCATGATCTGAGAGATCATCAAGGGGAGCGAATGCAACATGATCTGAGAGACCATCAGGAGGAGCGAATGCATCATGATCTGAGAGACCATCAAGTGGAGCGAATGCATCACCTTGCTTGCTTTTGAAGGGATTTGGACCAAATCCATCATTCTTTTTGCCGAATCTTTCATCTAGATGAGCCCATAACTCTTTTGGAGTTTCAATATCAATGATGGTCGGGTACAATATGTAATCAGTCATAGCAAGCATCATTCTTCCAATGTGCATGTCACCTTTATTCAACCATTTAATCTTCTTTGTAGAGGATTCGAACTCTCTTTCAAAATAACAATCAAAGAGATCATGGCTCTTTAAATATGCTATTATTTTTGGTTTCCATTCATCATAGTTTAATAGAGAAAGAGGAGGGATTTCTTCTAAATTCATTGAAGATGTAGAGGACCTGCAAAAACAATATAGAATCACTGCAACTGCTACTGCTGCAAAAATGCAGATTCTGCTACAATTGCTGCACTCGAAATCTTGGTAATAACCTGCAAAAAAACTCTCAAGAATGGAGATAAACAATACTCTCAACAGGATCTGATACCATGTGAAAATCCTCACAGCAGATCTAAGAGATGATGTATCTCACAAGAGAATAATTATGATTAAGCAAGAAAATAGAAGAAGAGTGATACATGCAGTATAATGAGCAACAGAATAATATGGTACAGTAGAACTCAGATAGAAGCAATAATACTTCGGTCATACTAAATTATTAATCACAAATGGACATATAAATAATACAATGCATGAGGAATTCGAATGCCTAAGGTGGCAATTCGAATTAGCCTTCATGGAGTGATCAAAGGATCACTGGAGTGTCATCGGAGCACAACTAGGTGTCCTCATGATCATCGGAGCGCAACTGGAAGTCTTCATCATCATCAGTGGAGTCATCAATGCTCAAGTAACTGTCAACCATCAGTCAAACTAACTCTGGTAGGTGTAACTGAGTGTAACTCAATGTAACTGAGTGTAACTGACTGTAACTCAATGTAACTGAGTGTAACTGACTGTAACTCAATGTAACTGAGTGTAACTGAGTGTAACTGACTGTAACTGAGTGTAACTGAGTGACAACTGGACTGGTAGGTGAAGAAGGGGAGTTGCTCCCTAAAATAAAGGAAGAAGGGCGCACTAAGCAACTGGAGAGCTAAAACTGAATAGTGAGAAGCTCCTAGGGGCTGGCTAACTGAAGGCTAGGTGCTGGACTGATGACTGGGATGCATGCAAACCCTAGAATGCATGCAAACCCTAAAAGGTGCATGCGTGACTGAAAATGTAAATGATCAAAAATACTGGTGGGACTAGGATGGAGGATAGGAATATCCTAACACCCCCCCTTAATCCATCCTGGGCCCTGGTAACTAAGACCAGAGGTCACCCAATACAATGAATAATAACAATCAATAAACCAAGGAAGTGGGAAAATTTCATGGGAAACATACCCCCTCCTCAAAAAATAAACTGTAAGGCACACATAAAAAAATAAAAGCTCCAAACTCAAGCATGTGTGATGCTTGGTCATATGTCTGGAGGTATCTTCTTCTTGGGAAGAAGTGGATCATGCTCAAAAAGCATGTGCTTGTACTTGCTCTTCAGATCGAATGTGATGAGAACAAATCTAATAGTATGAGAATGATCCTTGAACCTGTGATTCGAATCAGCTGAGGTAGGATCAAATCTGTGAAAGTGCATATAGTCTTTTGTCTTCTCCTTTGAACCACCATGGGTGAGATTATGCCAAAAATAACTATTACATGTTTGCTTGAAATCAAAATCAGATTTAAGACTTTCAAAACAGTTTCTTGAGATCTCCTTTGAACCAGCAAGGGTGAGATCAAAACTATCATATGCATGAGAAATTATCTCAAGCGGGTGGCAATGGCCATATTCTTCAATAACCTTCTGAAAGCATGTGCTAATGATCATATAGTAGTAAATAAGAGATGTTTGCTGAAGAGGAGCGAATGCATTACCTCCAATAGATGATGTTACCTCCGAAATAATCATGTGATCATGATGCAAACCAACAAACTCTGGTGCACGAGAGGATTTAGGACCTTCTGCAATATCTAGAGTGTGAGCTGGCACAGAAAGAGAAGAAAGTTTGAGCATGAGCGGAGAATCTGCAAGTTCTTTGTCAACAACTTCAATATGAGATGATACTGGTTCATGATCTGAGAGATCATCAAGGGGAGCGAATGCAACATGATCTGAGAGACCATCAGGAGGAGCGAATGCATCATGATCTGAGAGACCATCAAGTGGAGCGAATGCATCACCTTGCTTGCTTTTGAAGGGATTTGGACCAAATCCATCATTCTTTTTGCCGAATCTTTCATCTAGATGAGCCCATAACTCTTTTGGAGTTTCAATATCAATGATGGTCGGGTACAATATGTAATCAGTCATAGCAAGCATCATTCTTCCAATGTGCATGTCACCTTTATTCAACCATTTAATCTTCTTTGTAGAGGATTCGAACTCTCTTTCAAAATAACAATCAAAGAGATCATGGCTCTTTAAATATGCTATTATTTTTGGTTTCCATTCATCATAGTTTAATAGAGAAAGAGGAGGGATTTCTTCTAAATTCATTGAAGATGTAGAGGACCTGCAAAAACAATATAGAATCACTGCAACTGCTACTGCTGCAAAAATGCAGATTCTGCTACAATTGCTGCACTCGAAATCTTGGTAATAACCTGCAAAAAAACTCTCAAGAATGGAGATAAACAATACTCTCAACAGGCTCTGATACCATGTGAAAATCCTCACAGCAGATCTAAGAGATGATGTATCTCACAAGAGAATAATTATGATTAAGCAAGAAAATAGAAGAAGAGTGATACATGCAGTATAATGAGCAACAGAATAATATGGTACAGTAGAACTCAGATAGAAGCAATAATACTTCGGTCATACTAAATTATTAATCACAAATGGACATATAAATAATACAATGCATGAGGAATTCGAATGCCTAAGGTGGCAATTCGAATTAGCCTTCATGGAGTGATCAAAGGATCACTGGAGTGTCATCGGAGCACAACTAGGTGTCCTCATGATCATCGGAGCGCAACTGGAAGTCTTCATCATCATCAGTGGAGTCATCAATGCTCAAGTAACTGTCAACCATCAGTCAAACTAACTCTGGTAGGTGTAACTGAGTGTAACTCAATGTAACTGAGTGTAACTGACTGTAACTCAATGTAACTGAGTGTAACTGACTGTAACTCAATGTAACTGAGTGTAACTGAGTGTAACTGACTGTAACTGAGTGTAACTGAGTGTAATTGAGTGTAACTGACTGTAACTGAGTGTAACTGAGTGACAACTGGACTGGTAGGTGAAGAAGGGCGAGTTGCTCCCTAAAATCAAGGAAGAAGGGCGCACTAAGCAACTGGAGAGCTAAAACTGAATAGTGAGAAGCTCCTAGGGGCTGGCTAACTGAGGGCTAGGTGCTGGACTGATGACTGGGATGCATACAAACCCTAGAATGCATGCAAACCCTAAAAGGTGCATGCGTGACTGAAAATGTAAATGATCAAAAATACTGGTGGGACTAGGATGGAGGATAGGAATATCCTAACATCTACTGCTTCTATGTCTACAAGTCGAAGCTCCAATAAAATTTTAGTCTTTTATTACTCCTACAAAGGAGATGATCTGATTCAAGGACAAATAGAATCTAGATACCAGGGATACATGATATAGATACCAGCGATACATGATATATAATAAACAAGCTAGTATAATGTCATGATATATAGATACCAATGATACATGATACATGATATATAGAATTATAGTGAAGAAATCAAGAAGTATAATTCTATTACTGAGGACCAAGTACAATACAATACAATCTCTCAGATCCGACCAAGTACAATACAATACAATCTCTCAGAGTCGACCAAGTACAATACAATTAAATGTCTCAGTGCCGCCTGGAGCTGGATCAACATGGCTGTTCTTGCTGTCAACATGGGTGTCCTTGCTGTCAACATGTTGACTCTTGCTTTCAACATGGGTATTCAGCGTGGCCATTATTGCTTTCAACATGGCTCTTCTTCTTGCTCTCAATATGGCTCTTCTTGCTGTCAACATGTATTTTCGTTGTCAATTAGGCTATTCCGAGAGGACTGTTGGAAGCCTAATGCTGACGACAATGGCTGTTCATGTTGTATTAGAGAAGAGTGTCCCGTGAAACAATTACCGCGACCACCAATCAATATTGGTGGAAAGGAAAAGAATTCCAATTGATGGTCTTGGGGCTTCGAGAGTGCTCGAAATGCCCATATATCATGGTGTAGTGAGGATTTGATAGGGAAGATGAATCGAAATGCTCATATATCACGAATAAAACTGGGGAGAAACCATAAGACTCAAGTATTTCTGATAAAACAACAAAGGAAACGGAACAAAGGCTATAAATAAGAGTGCCATGACTTATGAAAGATTTCGTTTTGCAACGATATGGGGTATGGTTTAGCCTATATATAGTGAGTGGCTAGTGAATTGGTTAATTGACTGGGATGGGAGGGATGGGGAACGGTAATTAGAACAATATGGTTATTTTCTATTTTTTTATTTGAAGGATAAGGAAATTTACTATATTATATAATACTGTTCATTCTTTTTATGAGATTTCATTCTTTTTATAAGATTTTTTATCCATGTCGTTGCAATAAAAAGTAAAATGTTTTGATTTAAAAAAAACAAAAAGAAAGAATGTTTCTCTTTAAAAAGTAAAATGTTTCCATTTAAAAAAAACAAAAACAAAAACAAAAAGTAAAATGTTTCTATTTAAAAAAAACAACAAGAAAAATTAAAATGTTTCTATTTAAAAAAAAACAAAAATAAAGAATGTTTCTCTATAAAAAGTAAAATGTTTCTATTAAAAAAAAACAAAAATAAAGAATGTTTCTCTATAAAAAGTAAAATGTTTCTATTAAAAAAAAACAAAAATAAAGAATCTTTCTCTATAAAAAGTAGAATGTTTCTATTTAAAAAAGAAAAGAAAAATAAAGAATGTTTCAGTTATCTGTTCTTTGTTGTTTTATGAGAAATACTTGAGTCTTATGATCGCTCCAAAGTTCTCTTCATGAGATATGAGCATTTCAAAATCGGCTCCCTTGAAAATCCTCAGTACACCATGATATATGGGCATTTCGAGCACTCTCGAAGTTCCAATACATGTATTTGTAATTATGTTCCTTGGCAGCAATCACGTTTTCGTCCATCTTCTTTTCGTCACTTTTCTTTCAATAACTGATTGGTGCATCCTTCATTTTTAATTGTGATAAAATTTAAGAATAGTAAAAATACTCATTCACCCCCTCTCAGTATTGCTTGATATTTCAACAGAATGATGGAACAGTCCAATGCAAAGCTTACATGTTTAAGGAATAATCTCTAAAATATTTAGTCATTGTTTAAATAACAAGTCAATTGGCTAAGTTATAACATAAAACAATTCTTTGTTCCGATTTCCGTTTTCTGACATGAAGGATCAGCTACCCCTTCTTTTCGTAGTTAATTTGTGAAAACATTTATCCAACAATTTAGCTATATCAGTAATGGAGAACACAAGAAAAATCAACCGACCCTTCTTACAGTGTTAAACTATTATGAAAATCATATTAGGAATAAGAAGGGTTGGTCGACCCTTCAATTTTGAGGGAATTATAAAATTAGAACACCTTGGAAGTTATAAAAATAGTTTGTTCCAACTTTCGTTTTTCGACAAGTAAGATCAGGCGCCCATTCTATTCGTAGTTAACTGTGAAAACCTGTATCCAACAATTCAGCTATATCCATAATGGAGAACACAAGAAGGATCGACCGACCCTTCTTGCAGTGTCGAAATATTATGAAAATAATATTGGTAATAAGAAGAGTCGACCAACCCTTCTTGGAGTGTCGAACTATTATAAAAATAATATGGGGAATAAGAAGAGTCAGCCGACCCTTCAATTACGAGATAATTGTAAAAAGGGGGTTGTTTATCACTCAATTCAGCCATTAAATAGTTTAGTGTAGAGCAGAGAACCTACCTAGTTGGTTGAAGGCTGGCTTGGGCCCCTGGTTGGTTGAAGGTTGGCTTGGGAAAAATAGGACAGATGGAATCTAGCTCCCTGTGCAGGAAAGTTTTTTATATTATTTATTCTTTGCTATCACCCCTGCATCTCCTGCAGTGTGGAAGCTTCCCTGGCCATCTATTTTCCTGATCCGTTCTGGGCCGTGGATTGCCACTGCTTTCTAACTCTATGATCCCTGGTGGTCTCGAATCCCGCCACATGTTTCCTTTTCTGCCAGTTAAATCCACGGGAAGTCGCCCACTATTGATCTGCATCTTGCATGAATCCTGGCCGTCAAACGGTGCGACTTTAACCAACTTCGGGGATTTGGCTTGCGTTGATGTTTCGTGCAAGTTAGATTCGCGAACAAAACCTTGGCCATATATCTCAGCCTCGTCATATCTGAGCCGTCCAAACCCGCGTACCTCTACCAAAAGTTCACGGATCCAAAAATTTGTTTGCTCCGTGCATGTCGTATCAGATAAGTAATTTTCGACCGTCGATTTGCTCCATTGGCCGTTGATCTGCTCCTTAAGATGGTTGTGGGCTAAACCTCCCACATCCATCTAAAACACCTCACACTTTTTTCACAAAGCATGCTCATGACTGTAGATCTTCACCACCGCCAATCTAGACTGTTTATTTGTGCAGATATGTAACTGGAGGCGAACCTCTGCAATGTAATTCTCCTAGCAAAGTTTCGGGCTTGGGATTTGATCATTCTACCATTATGATTTCATTCTTTTTAGAAATTCAACCTCCCACTTTCATCTAGGACAAAGCTAGTGCTAACACCGACAAGCTAAATGGGCAAGATAAACATGTGGGAAGGGTTGCGGATGCAGAAGACCACAATTATTGAAGAATATTTCTGCATCTGCAATCCGCATTGCAGATTGCGAGTTGCGGAAAGGAAAATTTTCAAAACCGAAAACCAAGATTCCGCAATCCGCATTGTGGATTGCAGATTGTGGGTTACGGAAAGAACCTGACTTTTGGAAAAACTCAGTGCTTTCCTCAACTAACAAAAACAATAAAAAAATGTAAGAAAATTTCAAAGGAAACTGTCAACATCTACCTGACTTTGAAAGTCTCAATATCAACCTTTTTAATGTGCAAATTCAAGTTCTGAAAGTGGCAATATTGGCTTTGAAAAGTGTGTTTTTCTATTTGAATCGTGTCTTTTTTAACTACTTATGAACCTTAAAAGCATGAATTTCAAATAAAAAATATAAATTTTGATTTGAAAAGTTTGAATTCAAATCAAGAAATGCAATTTTTTATTTGAAAAGTACAATTTTCATTTTTAAATGTTCAAAATTTTATAGTGAAAAGTCCATATAAAAATTGTTTCTCCCGAATTTTGTTTTCCGACAAGAAGGATCGGCCGCCCCTTCTTTTCGTAGTTAATTGTGAAAACCGTTATCCAATAATTCCTCTATATCCATAATAGAGAATATAAGAAGGATCGACCGACCCTTCCTGCACTATCAAACTATTCTTAAAAGAAAATTGGGAATAAGAAGGGTCGACCGACCTTTCATTTATGAGGGAATCGTAACAATAGAACAACTTCAGGAAAGAGCGGCCGCTGTTTCTCTGAGAATATTTCCACTTGCCAGCAAAGTCTTGGAAGCAAAATGTATATAAATTTGGTTGTTTAAATGTTGATATATAGTATGCCAAGGTGACACGTGGCATATTTAATTTGTTAGAAATATAGTTTAATTATAATATTTTCTCATATAGAATATTTTCTCCTATTAGCACCGCTGAATTTGGCACTTTGAGTATAATTAATCTGAGGATAATTGCTCTGAGGATAATTACTTGATCATATTTTAGTATTTAGGTAGTTACTCTCAGGATAATTACTTGATTTTAAGTGAAACGAATAAACCACTACTAGTAATTAAGGTGTTAATTACAACACTTAACGACAGTTAGTGCGCAAATGACAACAATGATCACAAATCCAATTTTTTAACAGATAACCATCCATTATCAATCCCAATGGCCTTTCCTTTTATAAAACTTTATTGAAAATGGAAAAATACAACTTTTTGTTGACTAAATGAAAATTTAGAAACAAAACAATTTTGTTGCCTAAAACTACCACATAGAGAAATTTAGAAACCAATTTTGTCTACTATTTAGAAACCATATTTTCTCGTTGTGCCATGACTGCTGCAAGGCCCTTCTCGTTTATGGTAATTTTTTCTCCTCCCCATCCTTGCGTTGGTGACCATGCCCATATGATGCTATTTACGTCGATCATCATATTTTCTTCTGCACCAACAACCCATTGTTGCTTTCTATCTAAGCATTTTTTGTACAAGACCTTCAGATCCTTTGATGCTCCTATTGGCTTCCACCATTGCACCTTTACTTTGTAAGACCCAACAATACTAGCATCTGACTCCTGATAAATATCACCAATCACCTTACCCAACCAGATTGCACAATCTGGCTCTAGTGATTGCACAATGACCATTTGACCCTTTACAATATCCACTCTTGGAATGAATTCATCTCTAGGCTTGTTGCACAGTGGTCCAACATAGCAATCCTGCAAAGTAGGAACATTTTCCTTCAAATAGGCATCCATAATTTCATGTTCAGATCTTGTAGGTTCACTACTACGAATATCATGGCTTATCGATGGTGAAAAGTTAGTTGATGACTAATCAACACTCTCGAAGGGACTGTCCAAAGCTTTAAGTACAACCTCCCAATAATTTAACTTGGGACACCAAAATTGTTCACCTCCCTTCTCAATCCCTTGATTCCATAATGAAATATATGTTTCTATTCCCTTTTTTTATTTCGTCAATCTCCAAAGGAATTTTTGCTTGAAGATTTAATAACCTAGGTTGTCCCACCAGCAAGTCTGTGCTACCATCTGGCAATGACCGCCAGAGATGAATAGGAGACGACCAAGCTTCATCCCGAAGTGATGCCTTCCATTGCATGACTGGAATGTCATCTATGAGCTGAAATTTAAAAAACTGGCATTTTTTGATACCGATGATTTTGGCATTTCCATCCAAAAGGTGGGGTTTCACAAAACTCTTAAAATCGTAAAGTTCATCAATTAGATAAGGAACAAAGGAATTTTGATCTTCACATGTTCTATACGTATCCATAATTTATAGGAGTGAAAATATATCCTTGCGCATTAGCTTTACTGATAACCTACCATAAGTTCCATCTATGTCGTCATGGGTGTGTCCGACCAGGAGGAATCCAACTTCAACTGTCTCGAACACTCTCCTTGCTGTTAAAAGAGATAAAAATGCAAATACAAAGCAGTTTTTGTTATCGCCTGAACAATTATCCATTTGCAACAACAATATGGGTGGTAGTTTTCTATTCGGCATGCATTGATTAGTACCATCAACACACATTACATCATCTTGCATTACATCTTGTCTGTATATCGAACACTTTTCATATGAGTCTGATTGCAATAGATCATCATGCAATTGGTGCTTAGATGTTTCGCCTTTGTAGAGCAAATCACCATATTTATCATCCACTGGTTCTTCAAGACACTTCAAGCATTTAGTCAGGGATGTCACAGTGAAACTCGATCCCATCTCTAAAAATGAGAGGTTGAAATGACCAAAACCCCCAATATTGTGTCCATGAGTCAACATTCCAGTTAATGATATGGGAAGATTCATAACATTACTAAAATATTTTGCCTTCTTACCCATCCTTGGAATGGAAGTCTTTGACTTATCCATTTTGTCATGAAAAATACTGAGATAAAGCTTCGGATCTTTCAGTGAAGCTGACCTGTGGGAATAATAGAGTTGGCAACAACTTGCGATATATTTATTATGAGCTGCTTGGTTTGCTCGCAACTTTTCCACCTTAGCTGGATCAGTGGTCCCCTTAAGCCTATCCTGTATTGTAATGCACTCATTACACCTTGCAAAGGATTTTGATTTAGAAATTTTAACATCTGAAAAATATTCTCTCATCACCTTGCTAAAGGAGGATTGTGATACTGGAGGCAAACCGATTCTTTTGATTTAATCATTAGCCATTTCTCGCAGCAAACCATGGGACATATTAGTAGGCAATAATTTCAAGGTTGTCCTTGTTCCATCTCCACTGATTAATCATGTAAGATGTGGAGATTTGTCTGAATTCTCTACTACAATTTTATTAATAGTAGCTACCAGTGCAGTAGTGTTCGTCCTAGGTTTTTCCAAGCCACTGTTACCATGCACAGCTCTCACATCACCATTCATGAAAATTCTTTTATAATTGAAGAAAGTGCTCTTTTTTATCCCATGGCATTTATACCATGCATTTTGACAGACGTCTCTTGTGTCTAATCTCATTGTAAACAAGCTTCTTTTTCTGTCATCTCCTTCTTTGGCCACAGGAGCATTTGATCCCATAGAATTCATAACATACTGTCTTTTTGAATTTCCATTCATACTATCAAATTTCTTTCGACATTCAACTATCGATTGAAGTGGAATTTTTGATATACAAATATTTGAGCAACAATGTTCGGTGCCAATTTTTGAAAGGAATGCACCCATATTTATTGCAGGCCTGTATGGTACCGATCTTGAATTGCTATAAGAAATTTTAGTTCCAACTTGCCGATTTACATAATTGTATGGCCTTGTTCCATTACCTTTAACATCTGTATATTCACAATGGGGAGTACCTGGAAGGACCATTTGTAAAGGACATTCTTCAAACACATTCCAAAAGTTGACCATAACTTCGTCTACTTTATTTTTAGTATAACATCCAAAAAAACATCATGGAGGTCAAGCAAATGGTTTGCAGGCCATCTTATAAGGGAGCCTTCAAATACACCACAATCATCGCAATTGTAGAAGACTTTATGAACTAAAATACCAAACTCACCAGCATCTAGTGCTTTGAATTGTACAATGTCTCCCTAAAAAAGAGTTGACACTATTCCCCGAGCAACATTTTGTGGCTTTAAAGAACATTGATGTATCAAATTAACTTTATGTCCCAGAAATCTGACATTGTGATTCTCTCTTAATACTTTCAAAGTAGATTCAGATTGATTATTGTTGAAATTGCTTGCAACAAAAGCAATGTTTCTATATTAAAATCGATAATTCTTTTAATCGGTCATACAACAAAACTTCCACTGCTCAACCCTGGAAAACATTCCATACAAGAAAACACCACTTCATTCACTAGAACACCAAAGGAGAAGTCACCCAAAAATGTTCCCCCAACAAAATCAGTCCCACTCACATTTGTTACCAAACCTATGGAAATGCAATCCTTGCTTTCTGAACACTTATGTAACAACTTAAATTTTCTCATAATAAAAGAAGATATATTCTCAGTTGTTATGATATTATGTGCTACACTCATCGAAGTAGAAGCTGGTATATCATTCACCTCATTCCCAGTTGTTATGATATGTGCTACACTCGTCGAAGTAGAAGCTGGTATATCATTCACCTCATTCTCGCAAAGAGCGGACCCAATCTGGTTAACGATCTCAAATACAGGCCATTGAATATAACCACCAACAACCTCTGACAATGTATCTGCACCCTCCGATGGATAGGGCAATAGAAGACTTGCATTTAAAGTCGATGTAAAATTTACAATGATACATCCGACATTAATGCTGATATTATGCAAAAAAATTCTTTCTGGAAAAGAGATTCCCTCAACAACTTCCAATCCATTCAAAAGCAGGTCCACACATTGTTGAGTACCAAAATCCATTTCATAAATGATATCTGAAATATAAAATAATAGGACACATTGTTCAAAACAAAAATCCAGTTTAGAAGCATTTTATGAAATATAAAATAACAGGAGCACATTAAAAATCATATTTATTTTAAACAAAGATATAACATAAGTTATAATATATAAAAAAGTATGTCTGGACTTCCAATTTTCTGAATGGAAGGATTGGTCTCCCCTTCTTATAGAATAAGCGAACACAATAAGGATCGAACGACCCTTCTTGTAGTCTAGAAAGATTACGAAAAGAATACTGGGTAGAAGAAGCGTCTCCTGCTCGTTCATTTATGACAGAATATTAAAAATGTTCAACCTATGAATACTAGGTCATCAATACATTTATTTCCAAAATTGTGAACAAGGAAAGAATACTGAGCACAGCAAGGGTCGGCCAACCCTTCATTTACAATATAAATTTAAATATATTTAATCTACGAAAACTATGTCGACAATTCCCGACTTCTGACTTCTGCTATAAATAGTAGGGACCTGGAAATCATCTAAGTTAAAACATATAAAAATGTTTGTCCCGACTTCCATTTTCCGAAGAGAAGGATCGGCCGCTTCTTCGTTTAGGATAAAATTGTGAACAACTATATCCAGTAATTCACCTATATCCAGATTGGCGAAAGAAAGAAGGATCGACCGACCCTTCTTTCATTCTAGAACTATTATGATTACAATACTGGGTAGAAGAAGGGTCTGCCACCCCTTCATTTATGAGGGAATTGTAAAATTATTCAACCTATGAAGGCTAGTACGTAAACTCATCTATATCTAAAATGGTGAACACTGGAAGAAGGGTTGGCCTCCCCTTCGTTTAGTAGATAATTGTGAAAAACTTTATCTAGAAATTGAACGATATCCAGAATGGTGAAGATGAAGAAGGATTGACCGAACCTTCTTGCAGTGTCAAGCTATAACGAAAAGAATATTGGGAAGAAGAAGCTGGGTCGTCTGCACCTTCTTTATGAGGGAATTGTAAAAATAGAACTTGGAGAAAGAGCGACCGATCTTTCTCTATGCATATTTCCACTTTCCAGCAAAATGTGCGAAGTAATGTTCCTATGGAATATGTGTTTAAAGTGCCGATATCTACTTTAGCCACTCCGACAAACTCATCCTCGGGGGAAGGAGTAGATTCTCTTTCTCCTTAGCATCTACTTCCAACACCCCGAAATGGAACAAACTGATGAAAGAGCGACCTCGCTTTTTCTGACAAAATTTCGACTTGACAGCAAATTCTTTGTAGCAAAACGTTTGTAAATTTTGTCGTTCAAATATCGAAATCTAGTCTCTAGGGTGACACATGGAACGCTTAGATTTTGTCACATGGATTTGATTATTGCAGAATTAATATGTGCTACACTCAGTGTAGCTAGGGTTTTCACCCTAGCTTGTACAAATGAGCACCTACTAAGGAGAAATGACTCCTTAGTAGCAGTTCAATAAATAGTAAATTAAAGTGCAAAAACAGTATGAATTCTAAACTAGCATGAGCATTAAGAAACATAACAAAACATGGAATATAAATGGTTTTCTTTTGTATTAAAATTTTACCTCCAATGTGAATGTTAGGAACCCATGTCTTTACTTTGTTAGTATATTGTTGTTGGACGCATATGCTTTGTAAGTTGTCCCGTAGTATTTGTTGATCAATAGTTTATGTTATTGTTGTTGGCGCATATGCTTTGTAAGTCGCCCATAGTATTGTTGATCCATAGTTTGTAGTGGCCCATGGTTTTGATCCATAGTATTGGCGCTTAGACTTACTATATAAGTGTGTGTTGAGACCTATGAAGGCACCATGAAGTTTGTATTGAGCTTGCTCATAGGAGGTTGCCCCCTTGAAGTGGCCTGTGATCAATATAAAAGTGATTATGAGTTCTGTCATTTCTACTATTTCGCATATTTTCATTAATTAATTGTTGCAGGTGCATCACATCTGGTATCAGAGCACTTTCTTGGGCTCGCTGGGTGAAATTTCTGCCAAATTGTTTTTTGCATCTGTTGCAGGTTCGGATTTGGGAATAATCCCTATCCGCTTAACTGTGGGAAGTACTTGGGCATAAGCCCTAAAACTCATTGTGAGGAGTACCACAGGAACCCCAAAGTAGCTGGCCCATTGAGAGGACTTGCCAGCGAAAAGGGCAACGACCCCTACCTGATTGACTAGTTCCCACCCGTGAGGTAAACCAAGAGCTGTCGTTTGTGGCAAAGCGGTTATCAGTTTTACCTGAGCCGTGGAGTGAGGGGTACTGCCCCAATACGCAAGCCGTCAGACAACATTGGTGGCCGAGTGAAACCCTTGAACAGTTAGGAAGCCGCACATACCTGGAGTCCATATCTATTTTCAGCTCAACTGTTGTCGATCGTTGCTGCGCCGTTTTAGATCCAGTCGTTTAGATCCATTTTGCAAGCCATTCCAGATCCATCCATTTTCAATCCATTCGGCGCTGTTTCAGATCCCTTCCGAGCCATAGCCGCTCCAGTCTGAAAAAAAAAAAAAGAAAAAGAAAAAGAGTATAAAATTCAGTTTTTTCCCCATATCTCCCTTGTTTTCACTCTGTTTCCCTTGAAATTTTCGGGGAACCCCTATCATCCCATTCTGCATATTTCATTCCTGAGGACCCTATCCCCAATTCCCCTTCCCAAAGCCCGAAATCCCACATTTGTCTATTTTTAGGGTTTTCCATAACTTCCTCAGATTTCACCCAATCACCTTCAAATTTTACCACAGAGTTCCTTTCTGAATTCTGCTTCTTTGTTCCCCTCTGCCAAATTTTTCCATTCTTTCACCCCGCTTCTGAAATCCTCATTTTTGCTTCCCTATCTATTCAACAGTGTCCAAAACCTAGTTAAACCCCAATTACCCTTCAGATTTTTTCCCAAGTCCAGATTTTCCTTTACTGAAGTGGTTTCTGTTTTTGTTTTCCTACCCAGTCAACCGAGAAAAAAAAAATCCTGGTTATGGTTGTCACCCGTGCAGGAGCAAAAACCATGGAGGACGCACTTGCAGCCATCCAAGCCAAACTCCAGGATCTGGATGAAAAATTTCTTGGCCTCCATCTTGAACATTCAGCTATGAACAACAAACGACAGTTAGAGTCTTCAGCAGACAATGGGTTCTCTTCTTCCATCAATTTCCGTGGTCTGAAGCTTGATTTTCCTCACTTCAATGGTACTGATCCAACTGAATGGATCTATCATGCAGGACAGTATTTTAGTCTGCATAATACTTTTGATGTCAGCAAAGTTCCACTGACACTGACATCCTTTCATTTGGAACAGGAAGTTCTTCAATGGTACCGTTGGTACATCAAGGCTCATCCAGAGCCCAAATGGCCAGACTTTTGCTAGCTCCTTTTGCAACGATTTGGTCCTAGTGCTTTTGATGACTTCACAGGAGCCCTCACTAAACTTCACCAAATTGGCACTATGAGAGAGTATCAAACCGAATTTGAGAATCTAGCCAACCACACCGAAGGATTGTCTGATGACTTTTACCGGAGTTGTTTTATCAGTGGTCTAAAGGATGCCATCCACTCTGAGGTCAAAATGTTATGTCCCAACACAATGATGGAAGCACTAGGGTTGGCTAAGTTCGCAGAAGACAAGATTGCAGCCCAACAACGCTCCAAGCCCACTTTTGTTCCCTTCTGAAATATGGGTTCTCAACGACCACCTATGCCGCAGGCTCCTCGACCAACTCCTATCAAGCGTTTGTCTGAAACAGAGATGAAAGCACGCAGAGAAAAGGGGCTTTGCTATAATTGTGATGAGAAATTCACTCGGAGACATAGATGTGTTCAGCAAAAGCTCTATCTCTTGGATGTGGACTCTCCGCCTGCCTCTGAAATTGGTGGCGAAGATCCAAAAACACTGGATGCTCCAGTCGACATTCAGGAACCGCCTATTGACCCTCCGTCTCAGGATGACCAGCCAGAGATATCTCTCCATGCTTTAGCTGGAATCACCACCCCCCAAACAATGTGGGTCAGGTGTTACTTCAAGAAGCTTTCTCTTACAATACTCATTGATTCTGGTAGCACTCATAATTTCATTGACCCTCGGATCGCCAAACAAGATGATTGTTTTATCCATCCTTGCTCCAACTTTCAAGTCATGGTTGCCAATGGGGGCACCTTACCTGGCAAAGGGAAGTGTCGAAATATGCGTATCTCTATGGGCGATTATACCTTGCGCTCTGATATGTTTGCCTTGACCTTAGGCGGATGTGATGTGGTTTTGGGCGCTCAATGGCTACGCACACTTGGTCCTATCTTATGGGATTTTGCTGAACTTTGGATGTAGTTTTCCCTCAATGGCCAAAAACACACCTTAACAGGATTATAGCCAGGTTGTCTCAGCATCATTAGTGCACATCGCATGGAAAAAATCCTCAAGAAGAATTCACATGGTGTCATCGCTCAGCTCCATTCCATTCAAATGCAACCTTCAGCGGTCTCCACTACTCCTTTGGATCTACAACAAATTTTGGATCGATATACAGGTGTTTTTGCTGAACCAGTGGGATTTCCACCTTCCAGGCCAGAAGACCATCGTATTCAGCTCCTTCCTGGCAGCGTTCCTCCCAACATCAGGCCCTATCGCTACCCATTTCACCAAAAAACGGAGATTGAAATGCTCGTTCGGGACTTATTAAAGCAAGGTATTATTCGCCCAAGCACTAGTTCCTTTTCTTCTCCAATTATTCTTGTCCGAAAAAAAGATGGGTCATGGCGCCTCTACATTGACTTCCGAGCACTTAATCATCTCACCATCAAGGATAAGTTTCCAATTCCTGTTGTTGATGAGCTTCTTGATGAGCTTCATGGGGCTCACTTTTTCTCCAAGTTGGATCTTCGTTCTGGGTATCATCAAATTAGGGTTCATGAGGATGATATACCTAAAACAGCTTTCCGCACACATGATGGCCATTATGAGTTTTTGGTCATGCCCTTTGGCCTCACTAATGATCCTTCCACATTCCAGGCATTAATGAATAAAATATTTCGACCCTACTTGCGAAAATTCATTCTGGTATTCTTTGATGATATCCTCATCTACAGTAAAACATGGGATGAACATATCCAGCATCTAGATCTTGTCATGCAAATTTTCTCTGACCATCATCTCCATGCCAAGCAGTCTAAATGTGTTTTTGGACAGAAGAAAGTTGAGTATCTCGGGCACATTATCCAAGCACAAGGGGTTCACGTGGATCCTGCCAAAATCGATGCCATGAACAATTGGCCGCATCCTTAGACACTCAAGAGTCTTCGTGGTTTTTTGGGGTTGACTGGATACTACCACAAGTTTGTCAAGGATTATGGGAAGATTGCAGCTCCATTAACTGCTCTATTGAAAAATGATGCTTTTACATGGACACATGCTGCTCAGTGTGCATTTGACAAACTAAAACAAGCTATGTGTACTACACCTGTTCTAGCTATGCCCGATTTTTCCAAGCCCTTCACTATTGAGAGTGATGCTTGCGACAATGGACTTAGTGCTATTCTCCTTTAAGATGAACACCCCATTGCATTCACCAGCAAAGCCCTTTCAGGTAAGAATTTAGCTGCCTCTACCTATGAGAAGGAAATGATGGCTATTTTGCATGCAGTACAGAAGTGGCGCCCATACCTATTAGGGAATCATTTCTCCATCAAGAGTGATCACCAGAGTCTGAAATATTTCTTGGAACAGCGTGTCTCCTCACCGGCACAACAGAAATGGGTTAGAAAACTCATGGGTTATGACTATGAGATCACTTACAAGAAGGGTAAAGACAATATTGTGGCAGATGCTCTTTCTCACACATTTGATGCCAAAGGTTCTCTTTCAGCTATTTCTATGCCTGTTCCAAATTGCCTGCAATCTGTTCAACAGGGTTATGTCAATGACTCTTCCTTATCTCAAATCATCCAACGCTTGACCAACAACCCTTCTGCTGTACCACATTACTCTTGGGATGGTGATTCTCTGAGATACAAGGGTCATCTGGTGCTTCCTCAGAGCACAGATCTTCAACAGGCTGTCTTCTATGAAATCCATGCTTCTCCATCGGCAGGGCACTCTGGGTTCCTCAAAACGTATGAACGGGCACGGTGTAACTTCTTTTGGCAAGGCATGAAAATGACAATTCAACAGATGGTGGCCGAATGTGATACCTTCCAGCGCAATAAGAGTGAAACAACACTCCTTCCAGGATTGCTCGAACCCTTTCCCATACCTACACGGATTTGGATAGATATTTCTATGGATTTCATTGAAGGGCTCCCTAAATCTAGCGGGAAGACAATGATTCTCATTGTGGTTGATCTCCTCTCCAAATATAGTCATTTTTGTGCTCTCAACCATCCCTATACATCCTCTTCAGTCGCTCAAATTTTCCTGGACCAGATTTTTCGTCTTCATGGCATCCCTTCTTCCATTGTCTCGGATCGTGATGCGACTTTCACCAGTCATTTTTGGACTGAACTATTTCGCCACACTGGGACCAAACTGAAGATGAGTTCAGGGTATCACCCACAAACAGATGGTCAGATTGAAATTATCAATAAATGCTTGGAAACTTATCTTTGTTGCTTCACCTCTGAACAACAACATCAGTGGGCAAAGTGGCTCCCTCTCGCTGAATGGTGGTACAATACCTCTTACCACACTGCCTCTAAAATGACCCCATATGAAGTAGTCTATGGTTAGGACCTCCAGTTCTTCTCCCATACACCCCCACCAGTTCACCAGTTCAGGAAGTTGACACGGTCCTTCGAAACCGTGATCAGATTCTTCGCATTTTGCGGGACAATCTTCACATGGCAAGAAATCGCATGAAGCAACAAGCTGATCAACACCGTTCTGAGCGCACTTTTCAAGTCAGCGATATGGTTTTTCTTTGTCTCCAGCCGTACAAGCAGTCTTCCCTGAAACTCAAAGGGCGTCATAAGCTCGCTCCAAAGTTCTATGGGCCATATCGGATTCTTCAGAAGATTGGGTCCGTTGCTTATAAATTGAAACTTCCTCCTTCTTCCTGCATTCATCCAGTCTTTCATGTCTCTTGTCTGAAGAAAGTTCTTGGCACCAACATCAGTGGACAAATGATTTTACCCAAACTGGATAATGAAGGATCCATCCTTTTGGAGCTAGAGGCCATCCTCAATCAGCGCACTCATCAGCTTCGCTCTCGCTCTATCACAGAGGCCTTAATTCAGTGGCACAACATGCAACCAAAGGATGCTACATGGGAACCACTCCTTCAGATTCAACAACAATTTCCACATCTAAAGCTTTGAGGACAAAGCTTTTTTTAAGGGGGAGGGGATGTTAGGAACCCATGTCTTTACTTTGTTAGTATATTGTTGTTGGACGCATATGCTTTGTAAGTCGTCCCGTAGTATTTGTTGATCAATAGTTTATGTTATTATTGTTGGCACATATGCTTTGTAAGTCGCCCGTAGTATTGTTGATCCATAGTTTGTAGTGGCCCATGGTTTTGACCCATATAATGGCGCCTAGACTTACTATATAAGTGTGTGTTGAGACCTATGAAGGCACCATGAAGTTATTTGTATTGAGCTTGCTCATAGGAGGTTGCCCCCTCGAAGTGGCCTGTGATCAATATAAAAGTGATTCTGAGTTCTATCATTTCTGCTATTTCGCATATTTTCATTAGAATCACTTTTATATTGATCACAGGCCACTTCGAGGGGGCAACCTCCTATGAGAAAGCTCAATACAAATAACTTCACGGTGCCTTCATAGGTCTCAACACACACTTATATAGTAAGTCTAGGCGCCAATACTATGGGTCAAAACCATGGGCCACTACAAACTATGGATGAACAATACTACGGGCGACTTACAAAGCATATGCGCCAACAACAATAACATAAACTATTGATCAACAAATACTACGGGACGACTTACAAAGCATATGCGTCCAACAACAATATACTAACAAAGTAAAGACATGGGTTCCTAACAATGAAGGTTGGTGAAGTTCTTGCAATTGTCCAAGAGGGTTGCTCCAAACTCCAACTTTGCTCCTTCTCTTTCTCCAAAGGGTGGAAATGGGCCAAAGGGGCACTCAATGGTGAAAGTAGCTCAAGGGTGAGCTAGGGTTTCAAGAGTGATTTTGGCAGAGTAAGGGTGTACTTGATTGTGGATATGAAATGAGGGGTCTCCACCACCTATTTATAGGTTTTTAGTGGTGGAGTGATGGCCCATGGTTTTGGGAACCATATGGTTTAGGTCAGCTGTATAGGGTTTTTGCCTCCTTTTTTCCTCTTTTTCTTCTTTTTTTTAATATTTTTTATTCCCTTTTTATAGGGTTTTTGCTATTTTGGAGGAATTTTGGATAATTTTGGGAGGAAAAGAGGGTTTTTAGCCGTTTGGAGGCTTTTTTGATGGTTTTGTGGCCTTTTGGAGGCTTTTTTGGCCTTTTTGGAGGCAAATATGGTCGAAAATATGGACAAATGAGTCATGTAATGGGGTAGATGAGATAGTGAGCACTTTTTGGGTGTTAACAGATTGCCCCCTGATGTGTGAGGGCAGGAGCTCATCATATGGCCGATAGACATCATAAGTTTTTTATGGTTTTCTTGGGGTGTGGAGAAGAGAAGGAACGAACTAGAGCCTGGAACAACAATCCCGAAGAAACTGCAAAAACTAAAAGTACATGACCTCAATAATGAATGAGGAATAATTTGATCATATGAACAAGGCGGGCATTCCCATGCTCGTATCAAGATATAGAACAATAATAACAATGGGGTCCAAAATATGGGGACCTAAAAGATACATGGCCTCAAATAATGAATGAGGAAGAATCTCAATATATGGACGAGGCGGGCATACCCATGCTTGTATCAAGATACATAAAAAATAACTGTGAGGCTTGAAAAGGAGGACCTGTAAGATACATAGAGAACCACTGTGTACATCATAATGGCCCAAAGGGGACACAAATTTGGGACATACTACAGGGCAGATCATGTCTGAGCTGAAGAACTGATACACTGGAATGACAACAGTGCTACTGAGTGGGGTACCAGAGGAACTGATGAGCTACTAGATCATAGTGACAAGGAGTCATACTCTCAATGGTACACTGAACTAGAACGGAACTGGGTACTCAAGGAAGCATATAACTGGATGGCTTCCGAATACAATCGCCAACGCAACCCGCACATCCACGGGAACATATAACTGGTGTTCCGAAGTGACTCACCAATGTGCTAGAGTCGGGGGAGATCCAGGTCTTCGACCAATAATGGAAGGGATATAAACCCTGCGCGATTCTCAACGATGCGATCATGGTGTTGAAGTCGAGCATGTGAGAAACAACCACTTGGAGAGGCAATGATGACTCCTCTCAAAATGGTCCGTAGGCACTCACCACAGATGGTGATGGGTCCAAGGCGCAGGGACCTCTGGGTCTATCCCCTGGAATAGAGGGGCTGTCGTTGACAGAGGGAGACCTGCAACTATCAAGGCAATGATGTTTCCTTGACAGGAGCGCGAGGTGGAGAACCGAAGTGTGAGAGTACTGATGGTAAGACTGACAAACTGTGGGGGATAACTGGGCAAATAGAGTGGGTGAACTCAAACTTCCTTTGTTCAGAGTATGATGGTGGGGATGATCGGGAAGCATATGAAACTGACTAACAGGAAATGGATCATAGCTGTAATGGATCAAGGATAGTGACTGGGATGAGGGATACTCAAGCTGGTGTAACATGGCAGGAGACTGCAGACTACTCTGAACAAAGGCGACTGGAATGGGGGTGCTGCCGAGATGATCGATCATAGTGCCAAGAGGCACGGGGGACTTCCTCATTGGTTTAAGGAACTAGAAGAAGTGTGTGTAAAATGATACTTTCGTGTGGATTTATATGAGCCCAGGACAGTTCATGCTCGTGATTGCTTTCAATTTTAAGGAGTTTGAAAGCGATAAGAAGACTCTGAAATAATGGAATGGTACTGTCATGTGGATTTGTATGAGCCCAGGACAGTGCATGCTCGTGGTTGCTTTCAATTTTAGAGAGTCTGAAAGCGATAAGAAGACTCCAGGGGGTTGCTTTTTCGTGTGTTAGTCTCCAAGGCCCGAAGAAGCATAAAAGGATGCAATGAAGAACTCTTCTAGCCGGTGTGACTAGAGTATTCCTTTTTCGTAATTAGTCTACTAGGTCCGGAAAAGGGTTAAACTTATACCAGATAGATTCCCTTTCAGGTACTTTAACGAGCATGAAAGGAAGCAAGATTTCTCGGCGATCTTTTCATTGTTTAAGGAGTTAGAAAAGAGCTTAACAGAAACTCCCTAAGTGCCTTTTTCGTAAAGGACTTGTCCGGCCCGAAAAAGGGATAAAATGATACCGAACAAAAGGAATGGCCAGGCAAGGAGGAAGTGCTCAATCAAGGAACATTGATGATGACCAAGAACGAGGGTGGTGGGGAACACTAATGGGCCTCCTTGTGGGATAATGAATGGTGGCAAAATAACGAAATAATTGCAGTATGACAGGAGTGAAGGGCTCATGTAAAAATGTGGAATAATCCGATGGCGGCTGATGTGGCGTGCAAATTGAGGCAGCAAGGTGTTGGGACACAATGTTGAAATTGTACCAGGTGAGAGCGAGAAATGATCTCAAGCATTATCACGAGCGCGGAAAAATGAATCCAGCGATATAAAAAGTGTCAAAAATGGATAACAACCGATGTGGCATGCAAACCGAGGTGATGGGGGTCGTTTTGGAAAAAATACCCAAAAAATCTGGAGGTTAGAGCGAGAAATGATCTCAAGCATCATCACGGGCTCGGAAAAATGAATCCGATGATATAAAATATACTAAAAACGGAGAGCGATCGAAGTGGAATGCAAACCGAGGCGACTAGTGGCGTCTAAAAAATGCTCAAAAAATGATGTGGAAAAAATAAGAAAACAAGTGGACCATCATGATGGTCTCGTTGTGCTGATTCCAATGGTGGAAACGATGTGAAAAATGGACTCCGTATGAGTGTATAATGGCCAAAACAAGAAAAATTCAACGGACTATAAATAGTGAGTGGGTCCAACATGACAAGTGTCATTTGTACTATTTGACTTTGACTAGTGATCAGAGTTGACCAGAGGTGAGGTGGCATTTCTAGACGATCTGACCGACCGATTTCAGATCCGGGAGATACAGGTATTCTGTCAAACTCATACCTGCATGTTTTTTGGGTTCGGGGGGTGGGTAGTGGGTCCTAGGGGTATATTTGTATGGTCCACTTGGGGTGGACTGCGGGTTTGTGGGATGGAATCATGGTCGTAGACCGCGGGTTCCATGGTGGATGCCGCGGTTAGGGACTGCGGGGTTTGGGTCGGAAGACGCGATCGGGTACCGCGGTTTCCGAGGCTGAACACGCGGTTTGGTACCGCGTGTTCGGCCCCGATAGACACGGTTTCGGACTGCGACTGTAGCCCAGATAACTGCGGTCGGAAACCGCGGCAAGGGGCCCTAAAGCTGCGACTGGGATCAAGTTGTTAGGGTTCCTCGGGTGGGGGGGGGTTGATTTCTTTGACGTGAGTCTGATGAGTTTGCCTTGCATGTTTGACAGGATGTCGCTGGTACTGTGGAGAGAGGGGGAGGTCCCGGATGAGATAGTTACTGTCATCCGAGAGGATCGTCATGTGTGGTCAATGTTGGGATTGTGCGGACTGCTGAAGTTCACGCAGGTACCTATGATGCGGTCAGCAGGGTTACTGCTGAACAGGCTAGTGAGTTTCTAGGAGCCAGACATACAGGCATTCAAGGTGCAGGGTGAGAGAGTGGACCTCACCCTGGTAGATGTATACTTCTTGACGGGGTTTCCGTGTTTGGGCAGGGTGGCGGATACGCAGCTGCGACTATCCGCGGATATAGATATGGAGGATATGCTGGAGCGATACTGTGTTCCAGAGGCGAGGGTGCATAGGAATGCACTCCGGGTGGTGGACTTACAGGAGCCGACAGTACAGGCTATTGTAGCATGCGTGGTTCGTGTGTTGGGGTCCCAGTCACCTGAGAAGGTGTCTGGGGGCCAGATGCAGCTGGTGGAGCGCGTACTGGATGGTGTCTACTATGCGTGGGGCCAAATGTTCCTCACCTGTGTTCAGCGACAGCTGACATTAGCGAAGTAATTTGGCAAGGGATTCTGTTACGGATCCTTTCTATGTGCTTTCTTCATGGAGCGGGTTCCTACACTGCGGCCGCGAGTACCGGTCAGGGCAGGAGGACTGAGGGAGCCGCGCATGGTGCGGTGGGGAGAGATGATGCGCCACCGGGGGTGGCAGTGAGGTGGGTAGATACTTTACCCAGGAGTTGTACCTGCAGTGGCTATAGATGCCGCTGCCACTGGATGACTACCCGTACAGGGATATGGACTACACCGGGGATCCAGAGGCACCACGGCCTCCAGGGAAGGCATGGGGACCAGATGGTACATATTGATTTACTTGCATGGTATGGATGTCAAGATTTGTGTACGATATGTGTTATGATATATACTGTGACTGACTGATGTGTGATCTACAGCTGTTGGTCCGAGACCACCGCCAGGACATGTAGCGCGCAGGGGGCATGTGGCGTTACCATCCCTTCTAGGCCGAGGGAGGTGCGTCGACGGGACGCGGAGGGGACTCTGGAGTTCGTACGGATGCTTTTGGATCGGTTTCTAGTTGGAGTGACCGGCGAGGGGTGGCGGGACGTGGATCCGGAGGTGATTCAGGATTGCATGGTGCCATGGGAGTTTCGGTCGATCGCGATCCGGGTGGCCATCTTAGCGGATAGGGGACGGGCACATGAGCCCGCAGGGGATGAGGATTTTCCAGAGGAGGAGCGAGGGGAGGACTCAGAGGCAGCGGATGCAGGCAGTGATGCAGGGTATGACTTTCATTAGGGAGTGCGGGGGACTCCTCCTCGATTTTGTAGCGACGACATGTATTTTATGAGGCCTAGGGATGTATAGATATTTTTTGTATAGCTGAGTACAGGGGTACTCGGGACATGTATACCAGATTAACATGTATTTTTTGATATATATATATATATGCACATGGATGCACCTTTTTGCGATGATGTTTTAGTGTATACACGTGGATGCGCTTATGGTTTGTTATATGTGTGTATTGCACGTGGATGCAAGTAGTGTAGGGTGATGGGAACATGGATGCCCCTTGTATTTTATGTGATGTAACATGATGTATATAGGAGTAGGCACGTGGATGCCCCTTGCAATCTTTTTGGGTTTTTTATATATTTTTGATGAGATGTTATGGGATGATGATGCATGATGGGGGTTTTACATGGTGTGATTGATGTGCCAATCTAGGATGTTGTTAGCCATTTGATCTGTGACACTATTTTGAGCTCGGGGGACATGGGTGAATGTTATGGATTCAAATTGTCGGTTGAGTTGTTTGGTGTGCAGGAATTTTCTAAAGAGGCAGGGATCACTCACCTGGTAGCAGTTGTTGAGCTGGGAGTCAAGGAACAGATGAAGGTGACATATACCCATCTGGAGGGCAGCAGTCAGGAGACCGATCACAACATCATACTCCGCCTGGTTGTTGGTAGCAGCGCCTATACATATTCCGTCAAGGTGAAGCAACTCATGTGAAGGGGAATATAAGACCCATGCTGCAGAATCCAGGTTTGGAGACCAATGGCTTGCTCCATCAGCGAAGCCAATGTAATGAGGTGGAAGAGGGTCCATCTGTGATCATGCAGAAATGATGAATGTAAGATCACGGTAAAAAAGGTGAAAAACAAAAAGAGAGCAAACTGTACAATGCGGACCAATGGGGCCGCGAGTTCATTTAGGGATAAAAGCGTTTAAGATACAACCCATTATGAGGGTTGCGCAAAGGGTGACCTTCTGAGTCAATTAAAATGTATGCCCCCTTGCCGAGGCAGGTCTGCACGATGTAAGGGCCTTGCCACATGGATTTGAATTTGCCTTGACTAGTTTTATCATGGGCCTGATCATAGGCGAGGACGAGGTCCCCTTCACGGAAAATCCAAGGGTGTACATGTTTGTCGTAACCAACTTTGGAGCGGTTCTTGGCCACTTCAATGGTCTGGAGAGTGGCACGACGGTCTTCATCAGCTTGTTCGAGTGATAGCAGATGTTGCTCGAGTGGGGAGGTGTCGGGGAGAAGTTCGATGGCAATGTGTAAGGCAGGTATCTGACACTCAATGGGGAGGACAAACTCGACACCATGAACTAAATGGAATGGGGTAAAACCAGTGGCGGTTTTGGTGGATGTATGATAAGCCCATATGGCAGGAAACAACATATGGTGCCAATTGGACTTATGCCGGTCAACGGTGCGTTGGAGGATGGTTTTTAAGATTTTGTTAATGGCCTCTACTTGGCCGTTCCCTTGGGGGTAGTAAGCAGAGGAATACTGATGTTCAAACTTGAGGAGGGTGGATAACTCGCGCCAAACGGAATCTTCAAAGTGGGAACCATGGTCTAAGACCAACTGTTTGGGGACGCCGAATCTAGTGATAACGTGGTTAAAAAAGAAACGGGTAGCGGTGTCAGCTTTACAATTGAAGGTGGGCATGGCTTCCGCCCATTTGGTGAAGTAATCAACGACGACAATGATGTACTTATGGCCATTGGCAGATGGGGGCTTACATTCCATGAAGTCGATGGCCCACTTACAAAAGGGACCAATGGTGATGACTGGGTGTAACAGAGCAGGTGGTGTCCGGGCCTTGGGGGCGAAAAGTTGGCAATTATGGCAATGTTTGACCGCCGTGATGCAGTCGGTAAAAAGTGTGGGCCAGAAGTATATGGCGTGGAAAACCTTTTGGGTGGTGGCCATCCTAGAGAAATGGCCGCCGCAGTCACCGCTATGACAGTCATTAGCGACCTGTTCGGCTTCCTCGTGTGTAAGGCAACGACGGAGAATCGTGTCAACCCCTCGCCGGTAAAGGACATCGCCTAAGAGGAGATATCGAGAGGCCTGATGACAGATACGACGGAGTCCATCACGATGAACGTTGGGTCTAAAATTTTGTGTGCGAAGGTATAACAAAATATCATTGTACCACGGGTCATCAGATGAGATGGTGAACAAGTGATTGTCGGGTAACTCGTCGGAGATCTGGGGGGACGACAAAAGGGAGGGGAGATCATTGATGAGTTGGGCTAGCGCGAGGGCTTTAGTGCTCTTAGGGGTTCTAAAAGTGAGGTCATATTCCTGGAGGATAATGACCCATTTAGCAACACGACCTTGTAGGAGCCGTCGGTTTAGGAGATAGACCATAGGGTTGGAGTCGGCGACAACTGTGGTATGACTAAGAAGGATGTAGTGTCACAATTTTTGGACGGAAAAGACCACAGCTAGGGCTAGTCTCTCCTCGTATGGGTAACGTAGGGGTGGTCCAGACAAGGTCTATCTAACGTAATAAATAACATGCTCTTGGTGAGAGGCGTCTTCTTGAACCAAGACTCCGGACACGGCATGTTCGGATGCCGAGACGTAAAGGATGAAGTCCTGAGAGAAATCCAGAGGGGAGATCAAAGGGGCTTGTGTGAGAGCTTTCTTGAGGGCTTCGAATGCAGCTTTTGCTTGCTCATCCCAAACAAAGGGTATGTGGGTACAAAGCAGGCGTAAGAAACCATGAAATTTGGTGGTGTAATCAGGAACGAAGCGACGAAGGAAATTGGATCGCCCCTGTAGACTCTGGAGCTGCCGAAGCTTGCGAGGAGATGAAAGATCTAAGATGGCTTGGACATTCAGGGGATCAACAACAATTCCTTTCCGGGGAAGTAATGAAACCCAACAACCGGCCTGCCGGAACGCAAAAGACACACTTGTGTGAGTTCAAGCGGATTTTATATTTGTGACAACGCAGGAAAACTTGCTGGAGGTCGTTAAGGTGGTCTGATCATTTCAGGGAACGAGCTATAAGGTCATCGAGATAAACGAGCAGGATATGGACCAAGTCGTGAAAACAATAAGTCATGGCCCGCTGGAAGGTGGCACCAGCATTTTTTAGGCCGAAAGGCATGACGCGATAGGCAAAGGTGCCCCATGGGGTGGTAAAGGCAGTCTTGTACTGGTCTTCCTTACAGATCTGAATCTGGTTGTATCCGGAAAAACCATCCATGAAATATAGGACTTCATGTCCCACACACGCATCGATGAGTTGGTCAATAAATGGCATGGGGAAATTGTCTTTGAGACAGGCGCGGTTTAAATCGTGGAAGTCAGTACATACTCTAATGGTGCCTTGTTTTTTGTTAACAGGAACGGGGTTTGAAACCCAGGTGGTATATGCGATAGGATAAATGAATCCTTCTTTGCGAAGTTTCTCGACATTTGCCTTAACAGCGGGGAGCTTTGAAGGATGAATGGGGCACTGTTTTTGACGAACGGGGGGTACATCAGGCCATGTGTCAATGTGGTGCTCTATAATAGCGGGGTCGAGACCAGGAATTTCGGTATAGGACCAGGCAAAGACATCACGGAACTCTTGGAAATTTTTTTTGTACTCTTCAATCTCTTGTTCATTGCAGGAGGATCCTAAGGTAATGATTTCAAGGACACCAGGTGGGTCAGAGATATCGATGTGGATGATGGGTGAGATGTTGGCCATGTTACCTTCCTTAAAAGCCTCAGGAGCAGGAATAGGATCCTTAAACCAGTCGACTTTAGTGGGAAGGAAATATTTGGACTCAACCACAAATTGGGTAGCTGTGGTAGAGGAGGATGCTTCTGGGAGGAAATAGGAACGATGGTGCATGTCATCCCAGGGATAATCCGGGGCAGTGAGAGCCTCAAGAATATCCTCATCATTACGGAAACATTGAGTTGTCAAATCGGTTGACGAGGGAATGGTAGTCGAAGAGATCATATAAATGGGGTTAATATCTCCGGATTGGGATGAGACCGGGGGGTGGATCTCCTCAATTGTGGGGGGTGCCATCTCAAGGTCCAAATTATTCATCTCATAGAGAGCTGCTCTGTAATATGGGAGATCGGGACAATGATGTGAGTAATGGCCGTAAACACCGCATATTGCACAAGGGTGGTTGGTACGCAGTGATTTATCGCGCGGCTTAGGGGTTGGATCGAGTTCGACAACCAGGATGTTGGGGTCATCGTCAAGCATTTGCATGTGTTCCTGTAATGCAGGTAACTATGGACATTGACGAGTTGGATGGCCTAACTCATCACACAACGAGCATTTGTGGGGAGCACGAAACACGGGGGGGGTTGACTGCCTTGGGAGTGGGTACAGCAGTGTATGGTTGTGGGCCTCTGCCCCCAGTGGGATTGATAAGAGGAGGGGGATTCATAGATGATGAAGGGGTAGTGACACCGGGAGGTGGTTGACTAGTAGTGACAATGGGTTGCACCGGTTGAAGGATGACATTTGGCGTCGGTGGGGGAACGGGAGGCGAAATATACCACACAGGTAATCCTAAGGTTAACCCGGGGAGGCTAAGAGTAGCCATAACCGGGGCGCTTACTACTCCCGAGGGAGGGAATAGGAAAGGGATTGTGTGGGTGGGTGTAACACCAATGTGACTAGGTACCAATGGTGGTTTGGGTAACAAGGGCAGTTGGTTGGTGGGTGTTTGCGTATTGTGGGAAAGGGTACATAGGTCAGATACTTCGGGTGTAGGTGATGGGGGAGGAATGGATTGAAATGTTGAGGTCATTGGCGTATCTGAGTAAACTCCGGGTCCCACGGAGGAAACAAACGAGGTAGTTGCACCACCAATAGGTTGTTCAACCATGGGGAGAACATTCTTGGGTGCAGCGGGGGCATTGGGATTGTAATAGGTGAGTTGGTCGACCTTGACCACGTGTCCGTCATGGGGGAACATCATGGTACGAAAAACAGATGAGGCAACCGCCCGCATGGCATACATGTAGCTGCGGCCAAGTAAGAGGTTATAATCAAGTTGGGCATTGATGACCTCTATGTCAATGAGTACAGTTTTACCAACCAACTGGACAAGGACATTAGCTAATAGACCTTGGGGTTGAGCCGAACGGCCGTCGTAGGCTCGCAACGCAGTGGTGGACTGTTGGAGAGTAGGGGATCCCAACTTCTTCGAAACGAATGTGGACATGACGCATGTAGAGGCACCTTCATCGATAATGCACCGATGGATGACAAGATTCCGAACGGAAACAGAAACTTGGAATGCTAAAGTGGAAGGCAGGCGTGGTTCGGACTGGTCCAAATCGAATGCCATCAGTTGTGAATCATTTGGGTCAATAGCACCAATGACGGAGAGCAAAGTCTTGCGCTGTGAAGGACAGATTTTTAAGACTTCTAACGTAGACATGGCTACGGGGGATTGGGCTAAGTCATCTACAATGTTGTAATTTGACGCAGCGCGAGCATTGGGGTTATTGTTAATACGACGAAGTGGGAAGCGAGGTGCTTTGGAGGCTCCCTCGAGTGGAGCCGGAGGTATATGTAACGTCTGATTAGTGGGATGAGTGTTGGTGTTTTTGTCCACGGTAGGGGCTTCAGGGGTGGAGCCATATTGGTTCAGACAGGTTTGGAGGTTGACATCAGCAGATGACATCATCAACAAGTGGTGAGTACCTGAGTCGAACATGGGTTGATCAGGAGTGGCATAAGTGATCTGTTGTTGTGGTGGCGCGTTGCCTTGAGGAGGATCCAACGGCTGAGTGTTCACTACGCCTTGGGTTGGTAAGGGGTTTTGTAGCACCAAAGGTTGATGCTGAGGGGGTGGGGAGTTGGGTGGCGCCTGAGGAGCCGCGTGCCCTTGGCGATGGGAATTATCAGTCTAGATTTGCCGAGCTCGCTCCAAATGTGGGCAAGCATGTGTGTAGTGGCCATAGACCCCGCAAATAGAACAAGGATGGTTTGTTCGTAGATTAGGATTTTTGGCCTGCTTAGGCGGCCGATCAGGGTTCTGGTTGGTAGGTTCCGCGTTATTGTTGTCTGGGGGATTAGGAGGTTGACCACCTTGGTCGGGAGGGGGGTTTTTCCCATGGTTACGGCCTTTGCCATAGTTTTGTTGGCCCTGTTGGCACTGGTTGTTTTGGTTCTACTGTGGATTTTGTTGGGCGTAGACTTTCCCTTGGGAAGCAGGGGGGTTCTGGGGTTGTGCAGGTGTGGGAGTAGGCTGCGGTGGATAATAAGTAGGCGGCGGCTGCGCAGGTGCTGAACCTTGTGGGGGTTGCTGATATGTCTGCGGAGTGGGTTGTGGGGTTGTCGCAGGGGCTGCCGGTGGCGGGTAATAAGCAGGTTGGGCTTGAGAAGACACAGGAGTTGGTGCAGCCTATGGGGGGTAATATGGCTGAGGTGCGGTTGGGGGGGCGTAAGCGGGTGGTGCATAACCAAAGAACTAAGGTGGACATGAGGGTCCATGGGTATGGTGGTGATGTGCCATGGGAGCATACGAATTGGTCGCTCCAGATTGAGATGTAGCCCGCGAAAGGTCAGGGTCATGGCTAGGACGTGCTATGGAAAATGGTTGGGGATGTGATGCAACACGGCCAATGATGCCGTCTGTGGCATGGGATGCCCCCGGCGCATCGTGTTGGGAGGAATCGCCATGAGGGGCGTCAGGAATGATGGTATATAGATAAAATGACTGGGCGTAAATGAGGTCAAATTGCTGGGCTTTGAGGATGGCCTCTTCTTCAGACTAAGGTAGTTCGGATGCCACATCCTTGGCAATGACAGGAAGGAGAGATTTTAGGAACCAATCTAAGAAGATACGGTCGTCTAACTTGATTTTGTAGAGGCTGCGACGTCGACGCCACTCATGAATGTGGTCAGTGATGTGGGTAGCCGTATTCTGTCTGCAAGACAGTAGGATTTCAACTCTCGCGTCATAGCGGATAGGTAACTGAAAGAACTGCAGGAAAGTGGAGGCAAGGGAGGTAAAGGTGGCATGGGTCCCATGGGGCTGCTCGATGTACCACTTAGCTGCAGAGCCAATGAGGGTGTGCTGTAACAGAAGGAGGAAAACAGAGTCGTCCACTATGGAGTTGGAGGAACACCATAGTTGGAAGGACATAATATGGTTCTGGGGGTCCTCACCTGCCTTGCCTTCAAACTTAGGGATGTAAGAGGGCAGCTTGGTGGGCATGTGAGGCCACGTAGGGTCATGTCTGATGGGATCGTTAGTCAGTCTAGCTAGGTCAGGAAGGTTGATACTAGCCATGAATGGAAAACTAGTAGAAGGATGTGACATACTAGTGGGTTGGACCATGTTGGGGCCAATGCCCCCAAGTGTAGGGGCAGGGTTTGGGAGGTTGCCCCCAAGTGTAGGGACGAACGTGGTATGGGACGGTCCGTTACCGCCAAGAGTAGTGTGAGGCAATGATGGAGTGGGAATAGGCATTCCGGCTACTGGAATGGGTACAGTGATCGGAGTGGTAGATGTGGGCCCCATCGAGGGCATACCCAAAGTAGGTGTGGTAGCTGGTGTGGTGGTGGAGGCTCCACCAATGGTCCCTACAAGGAAAGGGGTGGAAGTCACACCAGCCATGGGGCTGGTTGGTGCAGTGTAAATGGGGTTCTCGGACTCTGCATCAGAATCAGAGGTAAAGTAAGGGGCATCTAGATCGGGTGACGAATTTCTATGCCGTTGACGAGTGGAGTCAAGTGACAAAGCTCGAGATCTATGATGAGTGGTATCAAGTGATGAAGATCTATGTCTATTTCGAGTGGTGTCAAGTGAACCGTGCTGTGGGGGCTCACCCCTGAGGCGCCGAGAATGTCTCGGGGACTCAATGGTGACAGATGGTGTCAAATATCTGGGGGGTTGTGTTGAGTGAAAAACAGCTCAAAAACCCTAATGCAACCGAGTGTGCAGAAGGAGAGCTCAAAAAATATGGCACTCAGGCCAACAACCAACTCAAAACACTTACTGTAACAGCTGTGCTACAATAAGTGGAGTATGAACAAAAATGGTCAGAATACCAACAAGCAGCAGGTTTCCTAAAAAATAAAAATGGTGGACTCGCTAGACCAAAAGGAGGTAAGGGAGCATGCAAACACCTAGCTAAATAGTATTCTGACTCAACTAGACATATCCTCTACAAAGTGATGAAATCCAAGTTAGACAATATGGATAGTAGAGCCAAGTGGTTAAAGATATCCCCCTACCGGGAGGGACACTGGGTAGTCAATCCTAGAAGAATGGCAACTAAGATACCCCATTCATGACACGTCCAGAAAAGGTGAATCTGCTGTTTGGTTCTTTTACCGTAGTATCCCCATACAGGGATACCCCGAGAACTGCGAAAGGTAGCCTTGGTTACTGAATGGAGTGCGGTATTCCACTCAGGCCTCCGGAACCAGTTTGGCAACTTCAACCCTCCTAGGGGAGAGGCCCTCTGATAAACTGGTTGTGACCATGCCAAAACATACTAGAGGATTTTGGTTCCCTAATGGACAACAACTATGTCTCAAGTGTAAGCAACTGAGGGGTGTTATTTGGATTCCTATCCCCCCGATCCTACCTAACTACAAAAATTCTTATGTGTTCCCCAAGTGGGGTTAGAATGTTGGTTGTGTTAAGTAGTTTTTAGGGCTCACTTGAATTAGGTGACAGAGTGTGTGCGTGTGAGATGATGATGAACCCAAGTAAAAAGTGCCACTAGGGTGGGAAACTTTCTAACTAGCAATAACAAGACAGAAATTAAACTTTGAAATGCAAAATTTTCTCTTTTTCAATTAAAATGCTGAAATTTTAAAAAATGATTCTGTAAATGGAATAGAAATAAAACTGCAGAAAAAGGCTGTAAGGAAGTGTGGCTGCAGGTAGGACAGATGGTTGTGCTGGTGCAGAAAATAGTGTAGCAAAGTACTGGGTTCAAAAACAGTGAAAAAAGTGCAGGAAACAGACCGCGGGTCTGTGGCGATTCTGGGCGGTCGGACCGCGGGAAACAGTTGAACAGTCACAGACAGGTTGCGGGATTTTGGCTGAAAGATGCAGTCGGACCACGGGAAAAAGGTCGAAAGCCACAGGCAGGTCATGGGAAAAAGGCCGACAGGCGCAGGTGGGTTGCAGAAAAATGGCTGAAATCCGCAGTCGGGACGCGGGAAAAAGGCCGACAGGCGCAGGCGGGTTGCAGAAAAATGGCTGAAAGCCGCAATCGGGATGCGGGAAAAAGGCCAATAGGCGCAGGTGGGTCGTCGGAAAAATACCTAAAGTTGCCGGTGGGTCGCAGAAAAAGGGTTAACAGTCGTAGTTGGACCGTCCCGAACAAGCTAATAGCCGCGGTCGGATCACAGGCAACAGACTGAAAACCGCCGGTAGGTCACCGGAAACAGTCTGAAAGCCACGGTCAGATCACAGGTAAGTGCCTGAAAGATGCGGTCGAAACGCAACTGTAGGGGGCAAAAGATGCGGTTTACAGCAGCCGAAAGGGACAACCGAACAGAAAAATATTTAAAAATTATAACCAGAAATTCAAACCAAGGGGAGTCGCCAAAACTGTAGCTAGGGTTTTCACCCTAGCTTGTGCAAATGAGCACCTACTAAGGAGAAATGACTCCTTAGTATCAGTTCAATAAACAGTAAATTAAAGTGCAAAAACAGTATGAATTCTAAACTAGCATGAGCACTAAGAAACATAACAAAACATGGAATATAAATGGTTTTCTTTTGTATTAAAATTTTACCTCCAATGTGAAGGTTGGTGAAGTTCTTGCAATTGTCCAAGAGGGTTGCTCCAAACTCCAGCTTTGGTCCTTCTCTTTGTCCAAAGGGTGGAAATGGGCCAAAGTGGCACTCAATGGTGAAAGTAGCTCAAGGGTGAGCTAGGGTTTCAAGAGTGAGTTTGGCAGAGTAAGGGTGTACTTGATTGTGGATATGAAATGAGGGGTCTCCACCACCTATTTATAGGTTTTTAGTGGTGGAGTGCTGGCCCATGGTTTTGGGAACCATATGGTTTAGGTCAGCTGTATAGGGTTTTTTCCTCCTTTTTTCCTCTTTTTCTTCTTTTTTTTAAATATTTTTTATTCCCTTTTTATAGGGTTTTTGCTATTTTGGAGGAATTTTGGATAATTTTGGGGGAAAACGGGGTTTTTTAGCCGTTTGGAGGCTTTTTTGATGGTTTTGTGGCCTTTCGGAGGCTTTTTTGGCCTTTTTGGAGGCAAATATGGTAGGAAATATGGACAAATGAGTCATGTAATGAGGTAGATGAGATAGTGAGCACTTTTTGGGTGTTAACACTCAGTGAAGTAGAAGCTGCTATATCATTCATGTCATTCTCAGGAAGAGAAAACCCAAAAGTATATTGTTTATATTTTTTTCAAAAAAGAAAAAACTAAAGAATATTTCTGTCTGGTTAATCATAGTTAGAATCATTCCAACTAATGGAATCACTATCTTCATTGTCGCCACTGTTAAATTCCTTTTCCAACACGGTATCCTGATTAAATTTTAATTAGCATTATGGTGTGCCTAGGAAGGCATGCATGTGTTGCTTGGAATGTGTTGAATATAATTGTATCACTAATGACAAAACTATTCATTAATGATAGTCTGTAAATTTACTTCCTTTCTATGTTAATTATTATTTCCAGTAAATTAATGTTAATTGTTATTTCCAGTAAATCTTTTTCGTTGTGTTATTCTTCATGCTTGGATGAAAGTAATATTAAATCAGAATTTAATTGAATACTACCACATCTAAGTATTCACTAATTTTCTGCTAAAATTGATATTGGATTCATTTATGACCAATGCCCAATATTAATGGACTGTTTTCTTTTCTTCATTATCAACCTACAAATTAAGACAGACAAGGGTATTCACTAATTTTCAGCAATTGTTTGCTAAAATTCACTTAATTTTAAGAACATTTTTATCAGCTTTATTGCTTCAACTAAGTGCCTTGGTATCGTATGCAAGACTCACATGTGTTCTCATTGCATCCAACAATTTGATTCATACACCATGTCCAACTACCCAATACATGGGACTTTTCTAGCCAAGATAGTGTATTGTCAAACAATTATACGTTAATAAATTTGTTTAAAGCTATTTGATTGCTTAATTTTATTCAATTAAATTAAAGACTTAAATTATATATATTTATAAAAGAAATGTAATCAATATTATATAAATTAAGACATAAATTATATCAATTTCAAATATTTCAAATAAAGTATAACGTTTACATAGATCAATATACTATAGTGAATATTAACTGCAAAATGATATTAAAAACAAAAAACATGTTTCAATTTTCCGAGTTCATTTGTCGTTATCTTTTTCCAACAAACCTAGCCAAATGCTAGAGGATTTGCAGAAAACAATATGGAATACATGAAAATAATACGCTACATCACCAGATAGAAAACGTATGCAAGATGGCGACAATCGACATTAAAACTGTTAATTCCATAAAATTTAGCCCGGTAATGAGTAACGCACGATTTGAAAATATAACGATGTGAATTCATATTAATGGACTGTAAGAAGATAACTACCCAGAATTGAAGGAAATAAATTCTGGAAATCTGAAGAAGACAGACAAGGGTGGAAGGAAATCTGAAGAATCTAAAGTATTCAGCGACTTTAAATTACTGTGAACTTGAAACTGTCATTGGATTGATTTTTGACAACCATGGAGGATATGGTTTTTATCTCGGAGGTTGAATAAGCATGCTCTATTACAGATTTAGATTTATGGTTTGAATAATATAAATACCTTCCAATTGAAAAACTAGCGGTCAATTCTTCAAACCAATCTTACTACTCTACCTGCCCAACACTCTTCTCAGTTCCACCTTAGCAAAAACAAACCTCGGTCCTGAGAGAAAACAAAGCTCCAAATTGGAAAACACAGAGAGTTTGAACTTTAAGTTTCAATGTAGGCAGTGGGCGGCTAGAGTAGTGTGGCGGGATATCAATGCATAAAAGATAGTGACATTAATTATCACAATGTGGCGGGATATCATCTGTACGTCATGACACATAAACACAATCCATCATAAATGTGACATTAATTATCACAGTGTGGTGGGATATCATATGTACGTCGTGACACATAAAACACAATCCATCATAAACGTGATGAGATTATTCACACAAGTGATACAATCCTCAGGATCACCTCCATGCCAACGTACAAACCATTTTAAATGGCAGAAAAGATCAATCGGGCGGGGAAAGATCAAGGGCCCCACGTCCGATCCGCATCCCAAACATGCACGCTAGGATGGAGGGATGGGTGGTTGCAGAATCTAAAACCGCTCTCCACGTGGTAGCACCACATGATTTCGCAAGTTGGAAGGGTGGTAAGGAAAACCGCCTTCCTCCATTTGTGAACCCACCTTCGCCCATCCTTCACGGTCGCTGGCACGTGTGGATATGATGTGGCTGGTTCACATCACACCTTCTGCCTACGCAACTCCTCCACATCGGGGCTCCTACCCACGTCTCTCCTACGCGCCAGACTTCCTGCCCACGTGGCTTCTCCACGTCAACCTGCACATGCACAGTGGAAAACACCTTTCAATTACACAATCACAAATAATTACCTAATACATAATAACATCCAAATAGTGAGTTAAGAAAAATATGAACCAACAAATCATAAATTGCAAAGATCAAAGCAATTGAAAGACAGATAAAAAAACCAGAACATGGATCGCAGTAGATAAAAAAAAACCAGAACATGGATAACTCTTGGAATTAAAGATCAAAGTAATTGAAAGACTATTATAGCGCGTTATAGGACAATAAGGGTCAAAGACGTTACCCTTTCATTTAACTGATGGGACATACTGATGGCAACAAGATTGAAAGACTATGAAGATCAATGATGAATCGATGCATGATCCAATATATTTTTTATGAAGAGGCATGATTTTCCTTAATAAATTTATTTGAAAATATATATAACCATACAAGTCAAATGTATGAAGAGGACCGTAGGTGTCTATCAAGTTTTGGTAATTGCGTATCAGACGCAAGATCTGAAAAATTGAAGCAAGATCATAAATTAGAGGTTTGTTGGGTGCTTCTTGGGGCAGGTTCAGGCCTTCTAAGGGAATTGTTGCCTCCTTCCAGTCGTGGGTAGAGATTTAGGGTGGTGGGGCATCCTTGTCTGTTTAGCAGGTAGAAAACTAGGGGTGTAGGAGCATCCTTTCTGTAGCGGCAAAATAATTCATGGGATTAAGTTCTCCATCAAGTTGGTGCTTGTAGAACAATTTTTTATCGGTGTGTTCAAATTTTTAATTGTCCTATTCACATTGGGAATGATTATTTAACTTGTGCTTAGTACTAATTTTATATAAAAGGGTTGAAAAAGGAAATATTGATTCCCCCCCACCTCTTAGTATTGTTGGATCAACCAACGCCTGCAGCATAGCGCCCTCATCGTCGCCTAACGTGTTGTGTAGTTGATGCTCTAGCGCCTCTGCTTAATATTTTAGGCGCTTGGGCCTATTGGCATAAGTTTGTAGGCCCCCTAAGGTATTAATCTTACTTCCCTTATACTTTTTAAGCCTTCTTTGGACTCCAAAGCTCATGAACTATTTACCCGATCTTTTTAGGTACTCGGGACAAAAATAATTCTAAGAATGGGGTCCTTTTGTGCAGAGATTTTGTACCTTGTCCCACTTGATTAACACCTTCCAAATTTATCTTTCACATGATCATGTATTCCATGCAACACGATATCCATTTCCATTGAATTATTATTTGTTTGATCCTTCATGGATGCAGTTTTTTGTAGTCTTTTTAGAGCGATGTGAGCATTTAGAAAAGATTTCTAGATATCAAAACCTTGTGCATTTAAATGGAGTCTCATTCTTATAATCCAATCAGATTAGAATTTGATCCATAGAACAGTCGAACCCCATCTGCAGAGTAGAGACTTTCATGTTCGTCCATGTGCTCTAGAGATGTTTGGTCCAGCTATCAGACTCTCTCGAAGGAATTGACTCCATGATTTAACTACAGCAACTGGAAGGAGGCTCGAAACCTAAGGAAGCTCCAACTCCTCGGTTTACTAGCTCCATCTAGAACAAGGCTACAACCCCTTGGTTTTCATAATTTCCAACCTATAGATAAGACTCCAGACCTCAGTAAAGTCCAACTCAATAGTTTCACTAGCACCAACTGGATGGAATCCCCAACTCCCTGAGATCACGAGCACCAACCCAAAGGAGACTTCAATCTCCTATCCTTGCTCGATCCTGCCACCCTAATATGAATAAGAAGAACAATATGCCTCCAAAGAGTGTAATCAAAATCCAGAAATAATCACCAATAGACTTCATCTATTTTCACCTTCAAACCCTTACATCATAGACCTCATAGTACATTCCAAAACCTTAGAGGGATCTCATGCCAATATCATTACCATGGAATATTCCAATACAATCACCAATAATATCTATGCCATTGGAGAGTGGTTTTTTATCATTTCTCATTTTGCATATTGGAGAGCATAACTTGTCCATGCTTATGGAGTGTTTACTCTAGTTTCCTTAGTACCAATTTTGAGGGTGAAAGATTCCCATCCTAATTGGGAATTGGAGAGGCCATTATGCATAATTTGGACCATGAGGACACATATTAAGAGGTTGTGGGACCCATTTGTGGCAAGATTCCCCACTACACTTGGCATGATTCTCTCACCAATTCGAGTTCAAGATGAAGGGTAACATACTTGGGGTAGTTTAAGAGGTATTATTGATGGCATGAGTCATGTAAGGTCGAATTGAAGTGGAAGAATAAGTACCATGGAAGAGGAAGAGGCATCTTAGAAGAATTGTGACACTTGGGATAGATTCCCTAACCTCTAGTATGACAACAATGATGAAGATGCTATGACACCTATGACACAAATCAAACCTGAATCCCGACATCTGAAATATATGACATGTTAGGGATAAAAATAGCCTCCAAGAAGGTGCACAAGGGAGTTAGGGCAGCCAAAGAGACACCCATTCAAAATGAGGGAATAAGGAGAGTGACTCACTAGGAATTGTTGGACAAGTGGCACACATTGGAATCTCTTCCCAAATTGAGTTGGAATGAATCCTTTGGAAGGAATTCAACCCATGGAGGACTTGAGAAGTTTATAAAACTCACGAGAACAAAGAAGGAGAGTAGATTTTGATCATTTTTATTTGCATCTTTGCAATTTAGAGAGTTGTACCTTGTCCATGCTAGTGGAGTGTTTACTCTACTTGCCTTAGTGCCAATTTGTGGAGTAACTTTCCAAAATATGAGCACACTAGCTTGCTCACCTCAGTCAATTGCATCTCCATGTCTAGTCAGAAGTTTGAAATTTCAAGTTTGGATTTTTACGGTTTCTCTGTCAAACCCTAGCCAACTCCAAATCCAGTGGTAAGATCTAAATCTTTTATTTCCATTTGAGTTTCTCATTAAGATGTGTCACCACACCAGGTCTGAGGATAAGCCTGAAGGGGATGATAACTTTCGAACATGGAAGTATAGGATTGGGTTAATCTTGGAAGATAATGAATTGGATACCAACATATTAAGTGAAGAGGTTCCAGTCCCAGAGGGACTCGATGAGGCTAATGCCTTACATAAGAAGAACTTGGTCAAGGCCACGAGGGTCATTGAAGGTTCTATCAAAGACCATCTCATACCACATTTGTCATCCCTAAAGACACCCAAAGAGATGTTGGACTCCTTGACCAAGCTGTTTGAAGGAAAGAACATAAATCGGAAGATGAATTTGAGGAATCAATAAAGAATGTCAAGATACAAAATGCAGAGACGATGCAGTCACACTTTACAAGGGTCAGACTGTCTCAGATAAAAGAACAACTTGAAGCCATAATTTGAAGAATATATAGAGAATGGAGAAATAGTGATGACCACCTTGAATGGTCCTCCTAGGTCATGGGATTCCTTCATCCAAGGAATTTGTGCTAGGAAGAATCTCATCACATTCAATAGGCTGTGGGAGGAATGCTCACGGGAAGAAGCTGGAATTGTAGCTCGAAAAGAAAACATGGGTAGTGAAGACCAGGCTCTCATAGCACACACCAAGAAGAATTACAACAAGAGGGAGGATCCTCATCACAAGAAGGAGATTGTCCCAGGAACAAAAGTAGCTCCCACAAGAAGAAGAACACTCTGTTAGAGACTCCAGTAGTTGCTGCAAGGAAGCAAAGATTGAGAGGGAGTCCACCCAACAACCAAACAAAGATAGGTATTTGAATTATTATTCCTTGTATAATATATGATTACTTAAATAATGTTGTTCACTCATATACATACTTATGTTCCTAGATTTAGGATGTATATTATGCATGTTAACTTAGAAAAAAATTGCATTAAACTACGAACAAGATATTACTACTTACATGCAAGTAATGGGTACTAAGTGGTCTATGGTACTGTACAACATTCCATTGCTACTTATCTAGAATGAAACCTCTTTGCTGACATGTTGGAGTAGTGCACACTCTTAACAATGTTCTGGTAGAGATGGAAGGCATCTAGAAAGTTACGGGATATGTGGACAACATTCTTGAATTATGGTGTAGTGGAAGAGGGAGTGTATGTGGAGAAACTGCTCAGGTTTGAGACACATGACAAGGAGACTCATGTGTGTAAACTGAAGAAAGCCTTGTACGATTCGAAACAAGCACCCAGGACATGGTACGACAGAATTGACTGTTAAATTTTCTGAATTTACTTCAATATGATCTAGGATATTAACTGAGAGAACAACATGTACAGCATATCTACAGCATATCAATCATGGAGACAATAATGCAAGCACACAAGAGACACAAATATTTACTTGGGGAAAACCATAAAGGTGAAAAACCCCAATAACTTCCTCAGAGATAGATAGAGCAATGATACAACCAACCAAGAGAGATAGCCATAACCTAGCAGCAGATCCTCCTCCTCCATAAGTGCGCCACTCCTCCTTGATTGCATGTGTGAGAAGTGAGTGAGCAAATAGAGTGCCTCCCGCACTCTATTTATACTTGACTTGACTTGCCTTTTTACCTAACTCATGTAGGCTCGAACTTTACCACATAACATAATGCTGAGTGGGCCGACCCCCAATAGGGTGGTCTAATAACCCTTTGACCCACATGGCCGACCCCCAATAGGGTGGTCTAATAACCCTTTGACCCACATGGCCGACCCCCAATAGGGTGGTCTAATAACCCTTTGACCCACATGACTTATACAGGGCCGACCCCAAATAAGGTGGTCTAATAACCCATCAAGTATAAGTTACGACACTTACAATATAAATGACGACACTTCCTTATAGAGGAATAATACCATCTCTATAGGAATACAATATACATATATGTGAAATACATTCTAAAGTTACATATACATCAACACTCCCTCTTAACTAGGAAGGTATTTCTCAGCACAGTTCTTCTAGCACAAGTCATCTTCTCTGGATCATCGTCACTAGATAATCGTCATCGAGTCATCATCATCGTCACTACTGCTGCTATCTCAATCAATCTCTGAATCTACTCGTCATAGGAAGTTCTACAGAGCCAGTCCTTTTTCATACTGGATGTAGGCCCACCACCTGCAGGTCTTCATCATCACTGGCCATACTGTGGAATCCTTAGGACTTATTACGTGCGTCACAAAACCTTGAAAGAGCATCCCAGGATGTTACGGGTACACAACTCCGACCTGTAGGATCTCCCAGGGTGCTATTACATGTGACCCCACCACAAAACCTCGAAAGAGCATCTCAGGATGTTACGGGTACACAACTGCAACCTGAAATCTCCCAGAGCACAAATTACATGTGGTCCACCACAAAACCTCGCAAGAGCATCCCAGGCTGTTACGAGCACACAGCTCTACCTATAGGATCTCCCAGGGCAACGAATTACATGTGGTCATGGAAAAACCTCGCAAGAGCATCCCAGGACTGATTACGGGCACACAGCCCAACCTATCGGATCTCCCAGGGAACCGAATTACATGCCATAGGACAAAACCTCGAAAGAGCATCTGCCAGATATCCCAGGGAACCGAATTACATGCCATAGGCAAAACCTCGAAAGACTATCTGCAGATCTCCCAGGGCACCGAATTACATGTCCTCCCAGAGCAAAACCTCGAAAGAGCATTTTCCAGATGTCCCAGGGCACCGAATTACATGCCATAGGAAAAACCTCGAAAGACCATCTGTAAATATCCCAGGGCACCGGATTACATGCTCATCTGCACAACCTGATCCACGGCCACAGATTATCAACCTGATACTCACCATACATCATCCTGATGTATCCATGATCATCCTGATCATCATCACTGCAACGTCCTGCTGCATGTCATCTGGAGCAACATCCTGAAGCTCGTCATCTATGATCATCCTGATCATCACTGCAACATCCTGCTGCATGTCATCGAGAGCAACATCCTAAAGCTCATCATCTATGATTCTTGATCATCACTGCAACATCCTGCTGCATGTCATCTAGAGCAACATCCTGAAGCTCATCATCTATGATCATCCTGATCATCACTGCATCTACCTGATGCATACCAAGTATCTACCTGATACATATCATCATACATGATCCTCCTAATCATCAATGTATCCACCTGATACAAATACAAATACATGATACATATCACCATACATGATCCACCTGATCATACAATGTATCCACCTGATACATATACAGATACATGGTCCAAGCATCCAACATGATGCATACATACATACATAAAATGATCCAACTGATCATATCCAGCATCCACATGATGCGTACATACATACATAAAATGATCCAACTGATCATATCCAGCAGAAACCAGAACATCATCCTGATGCTCACCATCCAGCGCTTACATCCACAGCCATGTGAAGGATCCTCCTTCCAACATGCTTGGAATGGATTCAGGAAATGTGTCCATCACTTCTTCCTCGAAGTATCCTCGATTTGAAGAACGCCACGTCTCTCTCTGAAGTACTCGAACTTCACCCTGGCTAGTGGCTTCGTCAGCACATCTGCAATCTTCTCGTCCGTCGCAACATACAGGAGCTTCACAGCTCCTCTCTGCACCATATCCCTGATATAGTGATATTTGATCTCTATGTGTTTCGACCTGTCATGAAACACTGGGTTCTCGGATAGCTTCACACAACTCTGGTTATCATAGAAGATACCAGTAGCATCCAACAGGAGATCAAATAACTCAGACAGTAGCTTCCGTAGCCATACTGCCTCACAACTAGCTGAACAGGCTGCAACATACTCTGCCTCAGCTGTACTCAGTGCTACGTAGGACTGCTTCTTGCTAAACCAAGAGATCACACCTGATCCCATACTGAAGCAGCACCCAGATGTGCTCTTCCTATCTGCAGCACTGCCAACCCAATCTGAATCAACATAACCCTGCAGGTTAAACTTTTGATTCTCCTCATACCTGATCCCATAATCCACTGTACCCTTCAGGTACCTCAGAACATGCTTTACAGCAACCAGGTGAACACTCCTCGGATCCATCAGGAACTGGCTCAATGTGTTCACAGCAAAGCAAATGTCTGGTCTCGTGTTCGTCAGGTACATCAAGGACCCAATCATCTGACGATACATAGAGACATCAACTGGCTCAGATGAAGCATCACATAGAAGCTTCAGATTTGAAGCCATAGGTGTGGCCATGGCCTTGCAATCCATCATCCCGAACCTATTCAGGATCTCTACTACATACTTCCCTTGTCCAAGGAAGATTCCTTCTGCACTCTGCCACACCTCCATGCCAAAAAACAAATAGTGCATCATCCCAAAGTTCTTCATCTCGAACTCGGTAGTAAGCTTCCACTGCGTGTCGGCAATCAATCTATCTTCACCATACCAAGTTCTGCACATATATGATTTCCTATCATGTGTCTCAGAACCAAGTGGCTGCTCCACATACACTTCTTCTTCATCTACACCATTCAAGGAAGCTGTCTTGAATCCATCTGGTGTATCTTCTATTTCATCACTTTTATATTTCTCTATGCTACCATCTGCAACATGCTTGATCTGATAGTTCCATTTGGAAGTCATAGCAAACTTCCCTTCATGTCTTTGGGATTACATCCCAAACATCATTTTTCATGATCGACGGATCATGGCATTTCATTTCTTCATCCCAGATCCTGGGAACTTCAGTATCTTCAATAGATATCTTTGTTGCTGGAACAAATGTTGTAGTCCTTTTGTAGGTGAAGATATACGGTCTTTCCTACAAAACAGGTTAAATTGCATGATTAGAAACATCTCATAATTTTCAGAACAAATTCTTACACATAAAGAAATATGTCATACAGTCATGCAATTATCTTAGCCAATGCTTCAATACAACATTTATCCATATCCCGTAACTTTCCAGATGCCTTCCAATCTCTACCAGAACATTGTTAAGAGTGTGCACAACTCTCAACATGTCAGCAAAGAGGTTTCATTCTAGATAAGTAGCAATGGAATGTTGTACAGTGCCATAGGCCAATTACCCATGCATATTAGGAGTATACTGTTCATTAATGCAATTATTCTAATATGCATAATACACAACCTAATTCTAGGAACATCAGTATATACATTATTGAACAGTATTATTTAAGAAATGACAATTCAAATACTTATCTTTGTTTGTTCGTTGGGTGGACTCCCTCTGAGTCTTCGCTTCCTTGCAAGAGCTGCTGGAGTCCTAATCTGAAGTAGCTTCTTCTACACCTTTCTGTTGTGGGATGTAGAGAGATGGTCAACTCCCTCTGAATATCTGCATCCTTGCATAAACCACTGGAATGTACTCCCTCTTGATCTTTGCTTCCTGGATTACCTGTTCTTGAATCTCATATTCATCCTTGGTCCCTATGCATGCTTATTAGTATCATGAATGTGTTATCCTTGTGATCTCATATAAAATCATACATTCATTAGTATACTATTAAAACACAATAATCTCAAGCATGTATAGTCATGATCATTTCAAACAGAAATAATAAGCATTAGCATTCAAGGTTTATGTAGGATTCTTATGGTTAGTCAAATCATAAGAAACATAACATGTCTAAATCTGTAATTACTCAAACCTATGACTCTTCAGGTTACTTGAATCATCAATCAAGATAAGAGATATAAAATGCATAAAACCTGTGATTATTCAAACCTATACCTTCATGATTCTTCTGGTTAGTCATATCATCAATTAAGGTAAGAAACATAATATGCATACAACCATGATTATTCAAACCTATGACTTCATGAATAATCATTATCAACAACAGTATAAGATCCTAACACAAGGTAGGATTCTATCTTGATATAGGAAAAACATACCTGGATTAGCATGCTAGCTATTTATGTCTAACATACTCACATGATGTCTTCTTGTTCTTCTTCAATGACTTGTGCTAGTAACCTGTATATCTCATAGGTTAACTATTACAAAACCAAGTTATACATACCTCGTAAATGGATCTTCTATGAGATCCATGACAATGGATGAATCTTTGTCCTCATGTTATCATGATCATATGTTCTTGGACCAGAACATGATTTGTCTTTCTTGGTGTACCTTTCATGTTAGTAGACAACATAAACCTCATACAACACCATAATGCATTAGTACAATCATAAGTGTCAACACCCTAACCAATGAATATCTTCTATCATGCATTCATAATTTTGTTAAGGTGATATGACAAATCTAAAATCAAAATTGTACTAATCGTAAAAACATGAAGACAAACATACCATAAACTTAATCATGGACAAATATCGAAACATACCTCGATGAGTCATACCTGTCGAGATCACTTGTAATCTTCTTATATAAGACCTTAGCCCCATCTCCCTCTGAAATAGGAACTTCTTCACTCATGCAGATGATCAATCCATCTTCTTCTAGGATTAACCCAATCCACTTGATTTGCAAGAACTGGACCTTGAGCTAGATATGGGTTTGTCAGAGAAACCCCAAAAATTCAAACTTTGAATTTCAAACTTCTGACAGGATAGAAATATGTGTCTTGATGAGCTGATCAAGTTGGTATATTCAGAATTTGAAAACTGCAAAGTTTCACTCCTCAATTTTGCCTTTGAAACTTCCGGATTCACTGGACGTGACCCTGAACTGGGGTTTGATGAAGCCCACTCTTCTTCCCAATCAAAATGTTTGATCCAAAGCTCTAAGCTTCTATTTTTCTGAGGAGCTTCCAGCCGTGGTCACAGATTTCAAAAATTCCCATTTTTACAGAAGCCCTAATTTTCCACTTTTCTGATGAAAGTCCCGAACTAGGGTCTAATCAAGCCCGGCCTTTTGTCCAACCAAAAATTCTGATCTTGGTCTCTAAATTTCTATTTTGATGAGTAGCATCCAGCCGTGGTCTTCGATTACAAAAATTCCAACTTTCTCCAAAGCCCTAAATTCCGGAAGCCATGAATGAAGGTACTCAAAAATAATTCTGTTTTGACAAAAATATGTACCTGATTGTTTCTGGTGTACCTCCGAATTTTTCGATCCACAGGGTCTGAAAAAGTTTCCTGAGATAGCCTGACCTGTTATCTTTCCATCCTGATAGGTCTGACCTCAATTGGATTCTCTGAGAGAGAGTTATGCCAAATGTCGCAACGTGACCTGTTTTGGGATAAAACAGAAGAGCGAACTTGTATAGCGTGCCACATGTCACTGTTTGAACTTCGGCCTCTGAAAACATTTCCTGAGATAGCTCGGCCTGTTATCTTTCCATCCTGAGAGGTTTGACCTCAATTGGACTCTCTGAGAGAGAGTTATGCCAAGTGTCACAACGTGACCTGTTTATGGGATAATACAGGAGAGCGAACTTGTACGGCGTTCCACGTGTCACTGGTTCAAATTCGGCCTCTAAAAACGTTTTCTAAGATAGTAAAGACTATGTACTACCTGTCACTTTTTACGAAATTTCATTTGGAGCTTCCTAGCCCAAGATATGACCTTTTTCCCAAGGTCACCTGATTTTGACTCAGATCTGGAAGAGGCAGAAACCCTATATTGTACAGATCATAAGTCACAAAGTACAACGAATGAGAGGTTGTCCTTTGGACACAAGGTACCTGGAGATTTAATCTTCATCCTGTAACAATTTTAGATCCGAAAACTTCACCAAAACGGATTTATAGCGAAAGTGCACGATGACTGGTTTTTTCTATATCAAGCCCTAGCATCGTAAGTGCAACAAGTGTCATACATGCCATATCATGCCTTCTTTCAGGCTAGCTCTGATACCATGTTAAATTTTCTGAATTTACTTCAATATGATCTAGGATCTTAACTGAGAGAACAACATGTACAGCATATCTACAGCATATCAATCATGGAGACAATAATGCAAGCACACAAGAGACACAAAGATTTACTTGGGGAAAACCATAAAGGTGAAAAACCCCAATAACTTCCTCAGAGATAGATAGAGCAATGATACAACCAACCAAGAGAGATAGCCATAACCTAGCAGCAGATCCTCCTCCTCCATAAGTGCGCCACTCCTCCTTGATTGCATGTGTGAGAAGTGAGTGAGCAAATAGAGTGCCTCCCGCACTCTATTTATACTTGACTTGACTTGTCTTTTTACCTAACTCATGTAGGCTTGAACTTTACCACATAACATAATGCTGAGTGGGCCGAACCCCAATAGGGTGGTCTAATAACCATTTGACCCACATGGCCGACCCCCAATAGGGTGGTCTAATAACCCTTTGACCCACATGACTTATACAGGGCCGACCCCAAATAAGGTGGTCTAATAACCCATCAAGTATAAGTTACGACACTTACAATATAAATGACGACACTTCCTTATAGAGGAATAATACCATCTCTATAGGCATACAATATACATATATGTGAAATACATTTTGAAGTTACATATACATCAACATTGACAATAACTTTCTTGACTAGTTTAGGCTTTACCAAGAGTAAAGCGGATTCTAGTGATTATTGAAGAAAGCCTTATACGATTCACTAGAAGGTTGAGGAAGGCAATCTAGTGATACTCCTACTATATGTGGATGACTTGGTTGTGACAGTTGAGGATGGGTTGATTGATGACACGAAGAGGAAGCTTGCTGCCGAGTTTGAGATAAGGGACTTGGGTACGATGCACTAATTAATTTTCTAGGCATGGAGGTGTGGCAGAGTGAAAATAGAATCTTCCTTGGACAAAGAAGTATGCAATAGAGATCCTGAAGCGGTTCGGGATGATTGAATACAAGGCCATGGCTACACCTATGGCATCGAACCTGAAGCTATTGAGTGATGCTTCATCAGATTCGGTTGATGCCACGATAGGTTTTTTAGAGACAGTGTAATCAGTCCTGAGATGTACCCATGGAGGACTTGAGAAGTTTATAAAAGTCGCAAGAACAAAGAGGGAGAGTAGCTTTTGTGATGGTCCAAGAATATCCATTTATTTGTATTATGATAGATATACTCTGTATTTAATGCTCAGAAGAATCTCAGGTCGAAATACCAAGTGAAATTTTCTAGAGTTTGAAGAGACATTATTTCGAATTGTATAATTCAATCTTTGTGATTTTGTTGATGTATGGAGTGTCATTAATGTTATGAAGAAGTTTCATTAACATTGCACAAGTCCTTGGAGTGTCATTATGGTAGTTGAAAAAGTGTATAGAAACTAATTGATGATGCATTGGGGAGATCATTGAAGTCCTTTATTAGTACCATGTCTCTGTTCTGAAATTTGGGAAGGTATTACAACATTTGGAAAGCCATCTTTGTCCCCTACCCTTGGGGGTTTTGAACCTCGATTTGACTAGTAAAATTCCGCAACTTCTCCTGAAGTTAAATGGATGTTGTAGAAGTATTATGATATTAGTATACAATCACCGATGAGGTTCCTTTTTATGTCTTAATACCCTTCATATACCTTCAGACCCAATTCAAAATCCTTTAAAAGAGTCTTTTGGAGCCAACTACCCTTGGGTGCTTCAACATAGATTTTCCTAGTAATTCTGCCTTTCATTCTCTAATTGTAAATGCAAGTGGCTGAAGTCTTTTGGAAGTTTCCAATCCTATAGTAGCTGCATAAATGTGTCATATTACACCTCAACAGTTATGAATATTTTTCAAATTGTTAGGTATTTTTTATGTTTCTACAATTTCCTCTATACGGGTTCTTGGTTTATCTCGGTTAGACATTGCTTATTAAAAGTTGTAGAGAGGAACGATGCAAATTTTGTCTCCTTTTATGTCCAAATACCTTTCAAACACGTTCAGACCCAAATCAGAAGCATTTGGAGCCATTTGGAAGCATTCGAGTCATTAATAGTCTAAGGGTCGAATTGGCCAAAAATTGCAATTTTCCAATTTTAACAAATTTATTAAAAAGGGACACTACATGAACAATAGAATTAAGCATCTAATATGAAATGGGTTGTGTAAAAAACAACACCAACCTTACTAGATGTTATTTCTACGACATGTGATCTCTCCTTCTTTTCCTAATTTAATGTTTCATCTCAATGCCATCTTGGAAGATTGATCTTGTTGTTTAGACTTCTCTTATCTCTTATGGTCATCTCTCCCTCTTCATCGACTTCTTCCCATGCTACACTAGATCTTACACAAACCCATCTACAAACAATGTCTAGAATTGGTATAATTGATCAAACAAGTGATTTCTTCATATAATTGTTAGCATTTTTGTCTTTATGTTTTTTAAATTTATTCTATACGGATTCTTGGGTTATTTAACATTAATATAACATTGCTTATTACTGTTTATAGAGAGGAACAATGCAAATATTGTCACTATTCTAAGGTCTCTCACTACAAGGGAAGAGGTGGAAAAGACGCTAAAAAAGTGGATGACTCACACCAAAAGTTGCAAACGTGTAGCAATGTGGCAGAATAATGATGCAGAAACATATAAGGTTCCTACCCAGAAGCAAATCGACGGTGGAAATGGGTTCCCACGCACAATGGTTAAACTTGGAAAGTGCACAATGGTTAAACTTGGAGAAGGTGGAGCGGAAATAAAAATGCTTACCACGTGGAAAGCGTTGGTGGAGTCCGCTATAAAAAATGGTTAAATTTAAACCACTCATCACAAGTTCCGAAACCACATAAGCATATGTTCTATAAAAGGTTTATTTGAAATTTCAAAAAATGTTTTTGTCGCTTATTTCCTGGAGGAGGAGAACCCACGGGAGACACATCGTTGTCTTCGTCAACTGGAACAACACGTAAGAAGCTCACTTCATAGCATGCAAGAAGCTTAGTTCACGAAAGAAGCTCACTTCACAGCACGCAGAAGCTCACTTCACAGGTAGCTCGAAACCCTCAGTGTTTAGATTTTCTGTCCCAAATGGAGAAAACCCATGACCTTCTTCTCTTCAATGAAAGGTCAGATGAAAACGAGAAGCTATATTTGACAGGGAAAGGGATATTTTTGACCCTGTTTTGTCTATGTGTAGTATTTCGCAGTTTAAGTCATAGGGAAAGGGTGTATTTAATGTTTTTGGTTCTTTTCTGTACCATTTTTTTGTTGAACAAACCCTACACTTCCCTGAATTTGTTTGTTGGTGTGCGGCGAATTATTCGTAGGGAAAAAGGGTAATCATTAATGTAAAAACGACCAAAATTCTATGCCGAATAAATGTGCAGACTGTCCGTGAGGTTAGACGTTTACCTGAAACATTTCCCAAAAGCACTAAGTCATTTAACGAAGAAAATTTGGAAAATTTTTATAGAAACTGCAGTCTTGTAGACAAAGACAATTTTTTATTACAAGTCTTGAAAGATCATCAGTCGCATGAAAACTTATTGTTCCCTTTGAGTATTGATGTCTTTCAGCGATATACCCAGTTAGTTCTGTCCTTGTTGAGTAAAATTTTAGGTCTAAATAGTGACAAGTAAATCACAGAAGTTATGTTAGGTTTCCTTCTCCAAGTAATTTCACTAGAGTCACAGTTGAGTCCAGTGTGTTGTTTTAATTTTGATGAATTCCTAGCTGAAGCGATTCAGGTCCAGTTGGTGAAATTCAACCAGTAGAAGCATTTCAGATATCAGTCATATCTCCTTAAGTTGTTCATGTGTTCAAACATTTTGGAATCCAAGTTTCTTGGTACCATATTTTCTCACGACCTTCCTAAATAGGTCGATATGTTTGAGTTCACCCATAAAATCATGGCATAAGTTTATAGAATTATTTTTAATGCTGAAATGCCCCGAGTGTTAGAAGAAATGAAAGAAACTTTGCAGCCTACACCATAAGTCCAAACAGGTGATTGGTTCTTGTATAGAGAACATACTATTATTAGGGTATATGGTTTTACTAGAGAACCATATATGTTGCCATCCCTTTTAACAGCGAGGGTTTTTGCCTTGGAATTTATTAGACAAAGGTTGCATTCCAAAGAAGAACATTGTTGTGCTTTCAAAAAAGCATCGGATGTGAAATCCCCTCTTAAAGTTGGTCCATTCATCATTAAGAATAAGGCATCCCTCTCTGTAGTAGAAAAATTACTAAAGATTATGGATTTCCAAGAGGATGAAAGGATAAATTATGATCCTATGTCATGGTCAAAAGATTAAGTGGAAAGACAATAATTTATAAATTGACCGATGATTTTGAAATACTTGAACAATTTGTAATGATTAAGAAGAGTCTGCAAGATGTATGTTAACACAGAATGCATAGAATTGGAGGTGATGGTGAAAGAAATGATGGATTATGAAATCCCAACTCAAGAGCAATCGAAAATTGTTGAAAGATTTGGGAAACCAAAACACAGGTTATGTCAGGAATAAATATTTGAGAATAGATTTGGATGTCCCATTTTTAGATTTCTTTGAAATTTCTTTTTTTAGTGAAGAATTCAAATAACATTTTGTATAATCTTGATTTTACAAAGTAATAGGGGTTGGATCCGAGAGCAACAAATACAGTGACGTAATATTTTTTGAAGACTTTAATGAATAACAGAAGTACAAGTATATCCGAAACAGAGATTCATATGTTACTCTCTTCAGTCTTTTAATTTATCTTTTGTGAATGTATTTTGTGTTACACTGTAATATCTTTTGTGAATGTATTTGTATTTGTAGTTGTATCGTATTACATTGCAATATCTTTAATTTATCTTTTGTGAATGTATTTGTATTTTGTGAATGTATTATCGCTTTGCCTCATAGTTGACTGTAATATCTGAGTTAGAATTCATTTTATATGATATGATCCACACATTTAAATATTGTCAATGTTTTTTCTTCCAAATTAATGCAGAATTCATCCTAGAACGGAGATTGGCTAAGTTATAACATATAAACAATATTTATCCCGGCTTCTGACATCCAACAAGAAGGATCAACCGCCCCTTCATTTATTATAAAATTGTCAACAACTATATCCAACCATTCACCTGTATCCAGAATGGTGAACACAAGAAGGATGGACCGACCCTTCTGGCAGTATAGAACTATTTTGAACAGAATATTGGGCAGAAGAAAGGTTGGCCGACCCTTCATTTATAAGTGAATTGTAAAAATATTCAACTTGCCTAGGCTGGGACAACAATTCCATACTTCTGACTTCCGCAATGAATAGTTGGGATTGGTGTATTGGCTAAGTTATAACATATCAACAATATTTATCCCGACTTGCGATAAGAAGAATCACCCGCCCCTTCGTCTAGTAGAGAACTGTAGACACCGATATGTTACAATTCACCTGTATCCAGAATGGTGAACAAAAGAATGATCGACCGACCCTTTTTGCACCCTAGAACTACATTGAACAGAATACTCAGCACAAGAAAGATCGGCCGACCCTTCTTGCACCCCACATGAGGATTTCATTGCCTTTTCCGAAGACACAAATATATTGCGGATACCTAGATTTCTTAAAACGTTCCATCCATTCTGCTATCCCGCAACCCGCAATGCAGATTGCGGTATGGGACAACAATTCCTGACTCCTGACTTCCGCAGTAAATAGTGGGGAATGAAGATTGGCTAAGTTATAACATATAAACAATATTTGTCCCAACTTCCGAACTCCAATAAGAAGGATCAGCCGCCCCTTTGTTTAGTATAAAATTGTGAATACCTATATCCATGAGTTCACTTGTATCCAGGATGTTGAACACAAGAAGGATTGGCCGACCCTTCTTGCAGTCTAGAACTATTATGAAAAGAATACTTGGTAGAAGAAGGGTCGGTCGCCGCTTCATTGAATGGGAATTTATAACAAAGCCAAGGTAGCCATTTAGTTATAGTCAAAATGCTTTGGTCTGGTGGAAAAGAAGAGATAAGAAACAATTCAATCAATACTCTTTAATAAGTTTTTTTTGTTATCTCTGTATGATTTGTAGAGCTTGTTGTCCAGTAATTTTCCAAGCTTAATTAAGGTTTCCATCTATTCAATGCATCTAAATTCCATTTTTAATACCATAAATCTTTTCAAATTATCGGGTGGCCTGCATATACTTTTGTCCAAATATTCAACCTCCAAAGGCGAGGGTGTCAATTCATGTATATGAAGAATGGTGAACACTGAAACAACACTAAGGACAATAAGGGTCGGCTGACCCTTCATTCACGAGATAAGTGTATACACAAAAAAACCCCTTTCACTGTCCCCTTCAGCATCACCTTGTAAACAGGTTGAAGTCTAACCCGAAGCGAATACGGGGGTTGCATAATCAAGATTATCTTAACCATGGTGATGTAGGGATGTGTAAAATTAGTCACAGCAGATCTAATGAACAAGTAAATCAATCACAATAGATGAACATAGAAAATATGGTGTAAAACTGTGCAAAACATGCAGCAGTGCTCAATATCCTAGAAAGGGTGAATGAATTACAATAGAATACAATATCTGTCAATGAGCAATTTGAATTGACTAAGTAGGCCATTCGAATCACTGAATGGAGTAGCTTGACTCCAACTAGGAGTCCTCATCATCAATCGGTGGTGGTCATCAATGCACAAGAACCAGTCATCCAGGTGTCAATCTGAGTCTAACTGAGTGTAATAAGTGTAACTGAAGTGTGTAGCACTGATTAAGGAGAGGGAGGCTCAGTGGGGGCGCATGGGAGGCTAACTGAAGCTAGAAAAAGTCATCTAGTCAATCTGGAGGTACAACAGAAGTGAAACAGTCAGTCGGGAGTGAAACTAGCCTCAAATCAGGGAGAATCGGAGCTAACTGAGTGTAACTGAAGTGGAACTGCAGTGGTAGGTGAACAAGTGCGCCCTTCTCTGGCAGTAGGTGAGAAGTGGGAGCCTTTCAGCCTAGGAGGACTAAAAATCTGTATTAAGTGGCTCCCGGGTGCTAGAATGAGGTGGCTAAGGTGCTGGAGGCATCAAACTGGTGACTGGGATGCATGCAAGTGCATGCAGGTGCATGCAAACCCTAATTGCATGCAAGATCCTGAAAAAGATGATGTAGATATCCGAACACCCCCCCTCAAGCTAGACTATGATGTGCCAACAAAAATAATGTGGGGCCCTGGTAACTAAGACCAAAGGTCACCCCAATACAATAATCCAAAAAACTAAGTGAGGAAAGAGGGAAAACCCATTGGGAAGAAAGCCCCCCCTCAAGCTAAAGCATAATAATGAATCAATCTGTCTCCACCATGATGGAACTCACCCCCAAGAGTGAACGGAGGTAAGAGAACTTCTTCTCAGTGAAGCTCTTGGTGAAGATGTCTGCAATTTGCTCATCAGTAGGGCAATATTGCAGAATGATGGTGCGGTCATGCACCAACTGTCGAATGTAATGCATATGAATCTCAATGTGTTTGGTCCTCTGCCGCTGAACTGGATCTGTGGAGATATTGATAGCACTTTGATTGTCACAAAATAGGATAGTCGAAGTAGTGCCACCAAAACCAAACTCGGAAAGAATACCCTGCAACCAAACTGCCTGAATGCAGGCATTGACTGCCCCTCGATACTCTGCCTCTGCTGAAGAAAGTGAAATGGCTGCTTGCTTTTTGCTGGACCAGCAAATAGCACCATGACCAATCATGAAAACATAACCGGAAGTGGACTTCCGATCAATGCTATCACCTGCCCAATCTGAATCAGTAAAACCAATGAAATCTAGCTCAGAATCTGCAGCATAATGTATGCCAAACTGTCTCGTACCTTGCACATACTGCAAGATCCGCTTGGCTGCTCGCCAATGAAGCTCATGTGGCTGCTGCATATATCTTGACACGGCACTCACGGCATATGAGATATCAGGCCGTGAGTGTGTCAAATAAAGTAGTGAACCAATCAACTGTCGATACATACTGCAATCTGCAAGCGGTGTGGAATCTCCCTCCTCAAGACTGATTCCTGAGAGGAATGGGAATCGGGCTGCCCTACATTCAGCCATATTAAACTTCAATAACAGGTCAGAAGCATATTTTTGCTGAGATATAGTGATCCCATCAAAATTTTGAGCTATCTCCAAGCCCAAAAAATGACTCAGCAAGCCCAAATCGCTCATGTCAAAAGCTAGATTTAAGGCAGATTTTAGCTTGTTTATTGAAGTAAGTGTGCTACCAGTAATGAGCAGATCATCAACATAAAGTACAATAACCAACAAATTACCTTTAACTCGCTGAAGATACACATTTGGATCAGATTTGCACCTTTGGAAATTCTGAGAAAGAAGGAAGGAGTCCATCTTTGCGTACCAAGCTCTTGGGGCCTGTTTTAACCCGTACAAAGATTTCTTCAATCTACAAACCAATGATGGATCTGATGTGTAACCCTCTGGCTGCTGCATTTAGACCTCTTCAGCAAGGTCTCCATGTAAAAATTCACTCTTCACATCCATGTGGTGCACTTCCCAGTGCTTGGATGCAGCAATAGCTAAAACAAGGCGGATGGAATCCATCTTTGCAACCGGTGCAAAGGTCTTAGTGTAGTCCACTCCTTGGACTTGGGAGAAACCTTTTGCCACCAAACTTGCTTTATATTTGCTGATAGTGCCATCATCAGCAACTTTAGTATGGTAGACCCATTTACACTTCACTAATTTTCTTCCAGGTGGAAGAGAAACTAGCTCCCATGTGTTGTTCTTTTGAAGAGAACTGTACTCTTCATCCATGGCACTTTTCCATCTCGGATCTCGATGAGCAGAATAGTATGATGTAGGATCTGAACCAGCAATCAAATAACAAATCTCAGGAAGAAATGGATCAGCAATAGAAATATCCATACCTTCTCTTTGAAAGTCTCCTCTTGTTCGTCTCGGATCAGCAGGATTTCCAAGATTCGAACCAGCAGAATGTAGAGTGTTTTGGGCCCACTTTGGTAACTGAGGAGGATCATAATGGTCGGATTCCGAACCGGATATGTCATGATCATCATATGCTGTTACAATATCAGAAATATCAGAACTCATACCTTCATTATCGCTGCTCGGATCTTCTTCTGGTGAAGGCGGTGAATCGGTAGTCTTCTCCTCGACTAGTTGCAATTCTTGAAGCGGTTCTTCAAATTGCACACTGCGCTCTATGAATATCTTTTTAGATCTGATATCCATGAGTTTATATGATTTTGATTCTTCCCCATATCCTATCAATATGCACTCGATACTTTGTGGATCCAAAGCTCGTGTCTTCTCAGAAGGAATTCTAGCCCATGCAGTAGGGCCGAAAACTCTCAAATTTGACACATCCGGTTTGTGACCAAAGAATGCTTCGAAAGGAGTCATACCTTTCACGGATGAATGTGGAACATGGTTCTATATATATGCAGCAACATTGATTGCTTCAGCCCAAATATTTGCAGCCAAACCTTTCGATTCAATCATGCATGTAGCCATCTCTTTCAGTGACCGATTTTTCCTTTCCGCTACACCGTTCTGCTGGGGTGTGTAGGGAACTGTATGTTGGATCTTAATTCCGCTTTGGGCACAAAGTTGCAGCAACTCGGACTTGATATATTCCCCACCATTATCATATCTAAGAGCTTTGATCTTGCTCTCAGTGGTGGTCTCAACATAAGCCTTAAAATCGTTGAATTTTCCAAGCACTTCTGACTTGTTTTTGAGAAAGAATACCCATGTAAAGCGGGAAAAATCATCAATAAATGTCAAAACATACCTTGAACCATTTAATGACATATGGGGCAGTGGACCACTGATATCAGAATGGATCAATCCCAAAATAGTAGAAGCTCTGCTAGCTTTGCCGCGGTCGAATTTGTGCTCGGGGTGCTTCCCAATGATGCAACCAGTGCATATTCCCTTCGAGGAACGGAGTTGTGGAAGCCCATCTACCATGGATTTGTTTGATAACAGCAGCAAATACTTATAATTAAGATGTCCAAATATTTCATGCCAAATCCTACTAACCTCATTACCATGTGTGCGAAGAGCAGTGGGCTTTGCAAGCGGAATAAAGTGTGAAAACTAATAGCATTTTGCAGTGTGATTTGCCTTTCCGACTGCAACTAGTCTTCCACTTTTGATATCAGAAATTTAAACTGTATTAGGGCTGAATGTAACTTGCTTTGGTTCACCAGTATGTCTCATTTGATACACAGAAAGGAGATTTGAAGCCAAGGAAGGCACATAGAGAACATTCTGAAAGCTTCCATGTTCTACATGAATCGTACCTTTTCCCTTTGAAGAAATTTTTGAGTCATCTCCCAAATGGATGGGGATGGAGTTGTTTGGATCGAATGAGGAAAAAGAATCAATATTTGCAGCCATATGATTTGATGCACCCGAATCTATCAAGAGAGTAGTGGGCTTCGAAACCGTTGCCATGAGTGCTTGTCCTCTTTCATGATCATCATTCCTATCCTTCTTCCTTGCACCGTCAGGAAGGGTTATGTTGTTATTTTTCAAAAGGAGGGCCATTTGATCTATAGTCTTCTTCATACATGAACTTTCAGGATGAAATCCACGGTTACAATAAGTACATTTAGATTTTTGGTTACCTCCTTTGCCCTTTTGATTGGATTTCGAACTGGATGGTGCATCGGTTTGCTTGCCTTTGTCTTTTTGCTTGTGAGGCTCGAATTTGGGCTTCTCCTTCTTTTGCTTTCCTTTACCATTCAAGATCTTGGGTCCTTGAACATATAGGGCTGAATCTTTGGAGCTTATGGACCCCATTTGAATCAACTTGTCATGCTCTTTTGTGACGGACTCAATGAAGGCATTCAAGATAGGCATCTTCCAATTCGGGGTAGTTAGCCGACCGGAATTGAAAGTAGAGACAAATACCGAATAATATTTCACAAGCTTGCTTAGAATGGAGAGGATCCATTGTTTATCCTCTTTGATAACTCCACTGTTCTTCAATTGCAAGTTCAAGTTCTTGAATTTTGTGAAGAATTCATTGATGGTCTCGAAATTCTCAGGACTAAGGGCAATCAATTCATTCTCTAATTGAAAAGCCCTAAGCTCATCCTACTTGCCAAATAGTGTTTCAAGTTGGTCCCATATAGCTTTTGGAGTCTTCAATCCGCTGAGATGGAATTGAAGATCTTTGGAGATGGAGAGACAAAGAAGACCATAAGCTTCATCAAGCTTGTTGTAGTGTTTGGTTCGATCTGACACATTGTTTGGCTCCAATTCAAGACCAAGAGTGACTCGGTAGTAACCTTTTGAACGTAATATGATCTCCATATCATCTTTCCAATCAGAATAATTGAATGGGGTGAGGATAGGCTTTGAAGAAGAGTATTCCATTGCTAGGAGTGAGTCAAACTGATGTAGATGAGCTTGCATGCAGAGAGTAGCGAATGCAAAAGAGGAGTTTGCATGCACAGTATAGCGAATGCAAGAGAGGAGCTTGATAACCTGCAAATCACAATCAAACCAAGAACCGTAAGGTCGAATAATCCACCCTTTTAGAGTTGCATCACACCTGGGATTGGAGATCAAACAATGTTGAATGGGTCCAATGTATCAGATCCAGGAATTATGTGGAAACTCAAGCTTCTGGAGTGGTATTGGAAGTATTTTTAAGCTTTGCATGCACAGGAGCGAATGCCCTTGAGATATCTCATGCCAAAACTTTTTGCAATTTGAGCAATTCAGTGAAATCTTCTTGTAGAAACACCTATAGAAAAGAGATCTTGTCCCTGCAATGGCTCTGATACCATGTAAAATTAGTCACAGCAGATCTAATGAACAAGTAAATCAATCACAATAGATGAACATAGAAAATATGGTGTAAAACTGTGCAAAACAATCAGCAGTGCTCAATATCCCAGAAAGGGTGAATGAATTACAATAGAATACAATATCTGTCAATGAGCAATTCGAATTGACTAAGTAGGCCATTCGAATCACTGAATGGAGTAGCTTGACTCCAACTAGGAGTCCTCATCATCAATCGGTGGTGGTCATCAATGCAGAAGAACCAGTCATCCAGGTGTCAATCTGAGTCTAACTGAGGGTAATAAGTGTAACTGAAGTGTGTAGCACTGATTAAGGAGAGGGAGGCTCAGTGGGGGTGCATGGGAGGCTAACTGAATTCAGAACAAGTCATCTAGTCAATCTGGAGGTCCAACAGAAGTGAATTAGTCAGTCGGGAGTGAAACTAGCCTCAAATCAGGGAGAATCGGAGCTAACTGAGTGTAACTGAAGTGGAACTGCAGTGGTAGGTGAACAAGTGCGCCCTTCTCTGGCAGTAGGTGAGAAGTGGGCGCCTTTCACCCTAGGAGGGATAAAACTCTGTAGTAAGTGGCTCCCGGGTGCTAGAATGAGGTCGCTAAGGTGCTGGAGGCATCAAACTGGTGACTGGGATGGATGCAAGTGCATGCAGGTGCATGCAAACCCTAATTGCATGCAAGATCCTGAAAAAGATGATGTGGATATCCGAACACCCCCCCTCAAGCTAGACTATGATGTGCCAACAAAAATAATGTGGGGCCCTGGTAACTAAGACCAAAGGTCACCCCAATACAATAATCCAAAAAATGTTGAAAATAAACTAAGTGAGGAAAGAGGGAAAACCCATTGGGAAGAAAGCCCCCCCTCAAGCTAAAGCATAATAATGAATCAATCTGTCTCCACCATGATGGAACTCACCCCCAAGAGTGAACGGAGGTAAGAGAACTTCTTCTCAGTGAAGCTCTTGGTGAAGATGTCTGCAATTTGCTCATTAGTAGGGCAATATTGCAGAATGATGGTGCGGTCATGCACCAACTGTCGAATGTAATGCATATGAATCTCAATGTGTTTGGTCCTCTGCCGCTGAACTGGATCTGTGGAGATCTTGATAGCACTTTGATTGTCACAAAATAGGACAGTCGAAGTAGTGCCACCAAAACCAAACTCGGAAAGAATACCCTGCAACCAAACTGCCTGAATGCAGGCATTGACTGCCCCTCGATACTCTGCCTCTGCTAAAGAAAGTGAAATGGCTGCTTGCTTTTTGCTGGACCAGCAAATAGCACCATGACCAATCATGAAAACATAACCGGAAGTGGACTTCCGATCAATGCTATCACCTTCCCAATCTGAATCAGTAAAACCAATGAAATCTAGCTCAGAATCTGCAGCATAATGTATGCCAAACTGTCTCGTACCTTGCACATACTGCAAGATCCACTTGTCATGTGGCTGCTGCATATATCTTGACACGGCACTCACGGCATATGAGATATCAGGCCGTGAGTGTGTCAAATAAAGTAGTGAACCAATCAACTGTCGATACATACTGCAATCTGCAAGCGGTGTGGAATCTCCCTCCTCAAGACTGATTACTGAGAGGAATGGGAATGGGGCTGCCTTATATTCAGCCATATTAAACTTCAATAACAGGTCGGAAGCATATTTTTGCTGATATATAGTGATCCCATCAAAATTTTGAGCTATCTCCAAGCCCAAAAAATGACTCAGCAAGCCCAAATCGCTCATGTCAAAAGCTAGATTTAAGGCAGATTTTAGCTTGTTTATTGAAGTAAGTGTGCTACCAGTAATGAGCAGATCATCAACATAAAGTACAATAACCAACAAATTACCTTTAACTCGCTGAAGATACACATTTGGATCAGATTTGCACCTTTGGAAATTCTGAGAAAGAAGGAAGGAGTCCATCTTTGCGTACCAAGCTCTTGGGGCCTGTTTTAACCCGTACAAAGATTTCTTCAATCTACAAACCAATGATGGATCTGATGTGTAACCCTCTGGCTTCTTCATATAGACCTCTTCAGCAAGGTCTCCATGTAAAAATGCACTCTTGACATCCATGTGGTGCACTTCCCAGTGCTTGGATGCAGCAATAGCTAAAACAAGGCGAATGGAATCCATCTTTGCAACCGGTGCAAAGGTCTCAGTGTAGTCCACTCCTTGGACTTGGGAGAAACCTTTTGCCACCAAACTTGCTTTATATTTGTTGATAGTTCCATCAGCAGCAACTTTAGTATGGTAGACCCATTTACACTTCACTAATTTTCTTCGAGGTGGAAGAGAAACTAGCTCCCATGTGTTGTTCTTTTGAAGAGAACTGTACTCTTCATCCATGGAACTTTTCCATCTCGGATCTCGATGAGCAGAATAGTATGATGTAGGATCTGAACCAGCCATCAAATAACAAATCTCAGGAAGAAATGGATCAGCAATAGAAAGAGCCATACCTGCTCTTTGAAAGTCTCCTCTTGTTCGTCTCGGATCAGCAGGATTTCCAAGATTCGAACCAGCAGAATGTAGACTGTTTTGGGCCCACTTTGGTAACTGAGGAGGATCATAATGGTCGGATTCCGAACCGGATATGTCATGATCATCATATGCTGCTACAATATCAGAAATATCAGAACTCATACCTTCATTATCGCTGCTCGGATCTTCTTCTGGTGAAGGCGGTGAATCGGTAGTCTTCTCCTCGACTAGTTGCAATTCTTGAAGCGGTTCTTCAAATTGCACACTGCGCTCTATGAATATCTTTTTAGATCTGATATCCATGAGTTTATATGCTTTTGATTCTTCCCCATATCCTATCAATATGCACTCGATACTTTGTGGATCCAAAGCTCGTCTCTTCTCAGAAGGAATTCTAGCCCATGCAGTAGAGCCAAAAACTCTCAAATTTGACACATCCGGTTTGTGACCAAAGAATTCTTCGAAAGGAGTCATACCTTTCACGGATGAATGTGGAACACGGTTCTGTATATATGCAGCAACATTGATTGCTTCATCCCAAAGATTTGCAGCCAAACCTTTCGATTCAATCATGCATGTAGCCATCTCTTTCAGTGACCGATTTTTCCTTTCCGCTACACCGTTCTGCTGGGGTGTGTAGGGAACTGTATGTTGGATCTTAATTCAGCTTTGGGTACAAAGTTGCAGCAACTCGGACTTGATATATTCCCCACCATTATCAGATCTAAGAGCTTTGATCTTGCTCTCAGTGGTGGTCTCAACATAAGCCTTAAAATCCTTGAATTTTCCAAGCACTTCTGACTTGTTTTTGAGAAAGAATACCCATGTAAAGCGGGAAAAATCATCAATAAATGTCAAAACATACCTTGAACCATTTAATTACATATGGGGCAGCGGACCACTGATATCAGAATGGATCAATCCCAAAATAGTAGAAGCTCTGCTAGCTTTGCCGCGGTCGAATCGGTGCTCGGGGTGCTTCCCAATGATGCAACCAGTGCATATTCCCTTCGAGGAACGGAGTTGTGGAAGCCCATCTACCATGGATTTGTTTGATAAAAGCAGCAAATACTTATAATTAAGATGTCCAAATATTTCATGCCAAAGCCTACTAACCTCATTACCATGTGTGCGAAGAGCAGTGGGCTTTGCAAGCGGAATAAAGTGTGAAAACTCATAGCATTTTGCAGTGTGATTTGCCTTTCCGACTGTAACTAGTCTTCCACTTTTGATATCAGAAATTTAAACTGTATTAGGGCTGAATGTAACTTGCTTTGGTTCACCAGTATGTGTCATTTGATACACAGAAAGGAGATTTGAAGCCAAGGAAGGCACATAGAGAACATTCTGAAAGCTTCCATGTTCTACATGAATCGTACCTTTTCCCTTTGAAGAAATTTTTGAGTCATCTCCCAAATGGATGGGGATGGAGTTGTTTGGATCGAATGAGGAAAAAGAATCAATATTTGCAGCCATATGATTTGATGCACCCGAATCTATCAAGAGAGTAGTGGGCTTCGAAACCGTTGCCATGAGTGCTTGTCCTCTTTCATGATCATCATTCCTATCCTTCTTCCTTGCACCGTCAGGAAGGGTTATGTTGTTCTTTTTCAAAAGGAGGGCCATTTGATCTATAGTCTTCTTCATACATGAACTTTCGGGATGAAATCCACGGTTACAATAAGTACATTTAGATTTTTGGTTACCTCCTTTTCCCTTTTGCTTGGATTTCGAACTGGATGGTGCATCCGTTTGCTTGCCTTTGTCTTTTTGCTTGTGAGGCTCGAATTTGGGCTTCTCCTTCTTTTGCTTTCCTTTACCATTCGAGATCTTGGGTCCTTGAACATATAGGGCTGAATCTTTGGAGCTTATGGACCCCATTTGAATCAACTTGTCATGCTCTTTTGTGACGGACTCAATGAAGGCATTCAAGGTAGGCATCTTCCAATTCAGGGTAGTTAGCCGACCGGAATTGAAAGTAGAGACAAATACCGAATAATATTTCCCAAGCATGCTTAGAATGGAGAGGATCAATTGTTTATCCTCTTTGATAACTCCACTGTTCTTCAATTGCAAGTTCAAGTTCTTGAATTTTGTGAAGAATTCATTGATGGTCTCGAAATTCTCAGGACTAAGGGCAATCAATTTATTCTCTAATTGAAAAGCCCTAAGCTCATCCTGCTTGCCAAATAGTGTTTCAAGTTGCTCCCATATAGATTTTGGAGTCTTCAATCCGCTGATATGGAAGTGAAGATCTTTGGAGATGGAGAGACAAAGAAGACCATAAGCTTCATCAAGCTTCTTGTAGTGTTTGGCTCGATCTGACACATTGTTTGGCTCCAATTCAAGACCAAGAGTGACTCGGTAGTAACCTTTTGAACGTAGTATGATCTCCATATCATATTTCCAATCAAAATAATTGAATAGGTTGAGGATAGGCTTTGAAGAAGAGTATTCCATTGCTAGGAGCGAGTCAAACTGATGTAGATGAGCTTGCATGCAGAGAGTAGAGAATGCAAAAGAGGAGTTTGCATGCACAGTATAGCGAATGCAAGAGAGGAGCTTGATAACCTGCAAATCACAATCAAACCAAGAACCGTAAGGTCGAATAATCCACCCTTTTAGAGTTGCATCACACCTGGGAATTGAGATCAAACAATGTTGAATGGGTCCAATGTATCAGATCCAGGAATTATGTGGAAACTCAAGCTTCTGGAGTGGTATTGGAAGTATTTTTAAGCTTTGCATGCACAGGAGCGAATGCCCTTGAGATATCTCATGCCAAAACTTTTTGCAATTTGAGCAATTCAGTGAAATCTTCTTGTAGAAACACCTATAGAAAAGAGATCTTGTCCCTGCAATGGCTCTGATACCATGTAAAATTAGTCACAGCAGATATAATGAACAAGTAAATCAATCACAATAGATGAACATAGAAAATATGGTGTAAAACTGTGCAAAACATGCAGCAGCGCTCAATATCCCAGAAAGGGTGAATGAATTACAATAGAATACAATATATGTCAATGATCAATTCGAATTGACTAAGTAGGCCATTCGAATCACTGAATGGAGTAGCTTGACTCCAACTAGGAGTCCTCATCATCAATCGGTGGTGGTCATCAATGCACAAGAACCAGTCATCCAGGTGTCAATCTGAGTCTAACTGAGTGTAATAAGTGTAACTAAAGTGTGTAGCACTGATTAAGGAGAGGGAGGCTCAGTGGGGGCGCATGGGAGGCTAACTGAAGTCAGAACAAGTCATCTAGTCAATCTGGAGGTCCAACAGAAGTGAAACAGTCAGTCGGGAGTGAAACTAGCCTCAAATCAGGGAGAATCGGAGCTAACTGAGTGTAACTGAAGTGGAACTGCAGTGGTAGGTGAACAAGTGTGCCCTTCTCTGGCAGTAGGTGAGAAGTGGGCGCCTTTCAGCCTAGGAGGGCTAAAACGCTGTAGTAAGTGGCTCCCGGGTGCTAGAATGAGGTGGCTAAGGTGCTGGAGGCATCAAACTGGTGACTGGGATGCATGCAAGTGCATGCAGGTGCATGCAAGTGCATGCAGGTGCATGCAAACCCTAATTGCATGCAAGATCCTTAAAAAGATGATGTGGATATCCGAACACCCCCCCTCAAGCTAGACTATGATGTGCCAACAAAAATAATGTGGGGCCCTGGTAACTAAGACCAAAGGTCACCCCAATACAATAATCCAAAAAACTAAGTGAGGAAAGAGGGAAAACCCATTGGGAAGAAAGCCCCCCCTCAAGCTAAAGCATAATAATGAATCAATCTGTCTCCACCATGATGGAACTCACCCCCAAGAGTGAACGGAGGTAAGAGAACTTCTTCTCAGTGAAGCTCTTGGTGAAGATGTCTGCAATTTGCTCATCAGTAGGGCAATATTGCAGAATGATGGTGCGGTCATGCACCAACTGTCGAATGTAATGCATATGAATCTCAATGTGTTTGGTCCTCTGCCGCTGAACTGGATCTATGGAGATCTTGATAGCACTTTGATTGTCACAAAATAGGACAGTCGAAGTAGTGCCACCAAAACCAAACTCGGAAAGAATACCCTGCAACCAAACTGCCTGAATGCAGGCATTGACTGCCCCTCGATACTCTGCCTCTGCTGAAGAAAGTGAAATGGCTGCTTGCTTTTTGATGGACCAGCAAATAGCACAATGACCAATCATGAAAACATAACCGGAAGTGGACTTCCGATCAATGCTATCACCTTCCCAATCTGAATCAGTAAAACCAATGAAATCTAGCTCAGAATCTGCAGCATAATGTATGCCAAACTGTCTCGTACCTTGCACATACTGCAAGATCCGCTTGGCTGCTCGCCAATGAAGCTCATGTGGCTGCTGCATATATCTTGACACGGCACTCAAGGCATATGAGATATCAGGCCGTGATTGTGTCAAATAACGTAGTGAACCAATCAACTGTCGATACATACTGCAATCTGCAAGCGGTGTGGAATCTCCCTCCTCAAGACTGATTCCTGAGAGGAATGGGAATGGGGATGCCTTACATTCAGCCATATTAAACTTCAATAACAGGTCAGAAGCATATTTTTGCTGAGATATAGTCATCCCATCAAAATTTTGAGCTATCTCCAAGCCCAAAAAATGACTCAACAAGCCCAAATCGCTCATGTCAAAAGCTAGATTTAAGGCAGATTTTAGCTTGTTTATTGAAGTAAGTGTGCTACCAGTAATGAGCAGATCATCAACATAAAGTACAATAACCAACAAATTACCTTTAACTCGCTGAAGATACACATTTGGATCATATTTGCACCTTTGGAAATTCTGAGAAAGAAGGAAGGAGTCCATCTTTGCGTACCAAGCTCTTGGGGCCTGTTTTAACCCGTACAAAGATTTCTTCAATCTACAAACCAATGATGGATCTGATGTGTAACCCTCTGGCTGCTTCATATAGACCTCTTCAGCAAGGTCTCCATGTAAAAATGCACTCTTCACATCCATGTGGTGCACTTCCCAGTGCTTGGATGCAGCAATAGCTAAAACAAGGCGGATGGAATCCATCTTTGCAACCAGTGCAAAGGTCTCAGTGTAGTCCACTCCTTGGACTTGGGAGAAACCTTTTGCCACCAACCTTGCTTTATATTTGCTGATAGTGCCATCAGCAGCAACTTTAGTACGGTAGACCCATTTACACTTCACTAATTTTCTTCCAGGTGGAAGAGAAACTAGCTCCCATGTGTTGTTCTTTTGAAGAGAACTGTACTCTTCATCCATGGCACTTTTCCATCTCGGATATCGATGAGCAGAATAGTATGATGTAGGATCTGAACCAGCCATCAAATAACAAATCTCAGGAAGAAATGGATCAGCAATAGAAAGAGCCATACCTGCTCTTTGAAAGTCTCCTCTTGTTCGTCTCGGATCAGCAGGATTTCCAAGATTCGAACCAGCAGAATGTAGAGTGTTTTGGGCCCACTTTGGTAACTGAGGAGGATCATAATGGTCGGATTCCGAACCGGATATGTCATGATCATCATATGCTACTACAATATCAGAAATATCAGAACTCATACCTTCATTATCGCTGCTCGGATCTTCTTCTGGTGAAGGCGGTGAATCGGTAGTCTTCTCCTCGACTAGTTGCAATTCTTGAAGCGGTTCTTCAAATTGCACACTGCGCTCTATGAATATCTTTTTAGATCTGATATCCATGAGTTTATATGCTTTTGATTCTTCCCCATATCCTATCAATATGCACTCGATACTTTGTGGATCCAAATCTCGTCTCTTCTCAGAAGGAATTCTAGGCCATGCAGTAGAGCCAAAAACTCTCAAATTTGACACATCCGGTTTGTGACCAAAGAATGCTTCGAAAGGAGTCATACCTTTCACGGATGAATGTGGAACATGGTTCTGTATATATGCAGCAACATTGATTTCTTCAGCCCAAAGATTTGCAGCCAAACCTTTCGATTCAATCATGCATGTAGCCATCTCTTTCAGTGACCGATTTTTCCTTTCCGCTACACCGTTCTGCTGGGGTGTGTAGGGAACTGTATGTTGGATCTTAATTCCGCTTTGGGTACAAAGTTGCAGCAACTCGGACTTGATATATTCCCCACCATTATCATATCTAAGAGCTTTGATCTTGCTCTCAGTGGTGGTCTCAACATAAGCCTTAAAATCCTTGAATTTTCCAAGCACTTCTGACTTGTTTTTGAGAAAGAATACCCATGTAAAGCGGGAAAAATCATCAATAAATGTCAAAACATACCTTGAACCATTTAATGACATATGGGGCAGCGGACCACTGATATCAGAATGGATCAATCCCAAAATAGTAGAAGCTCTGCTAGCTTTGCTGCGGTCGAATCTGTGCTCGGGGTGCTTCCCAATGATGCAACCAGTGCATATTCCCTTCGAGGAACGGAGTTGTGGAAGCCCATATACCATGGATTTGTTTGATAAAAGCAGCAAATACTTATAATTAAGATGTCCAAATATTTCATGCCAAAGCCTACTAACCTCATTACCATGTGTGCGAAGAGCAGTGGGCTTTGCAAGCGGAATAAAGTGTGAAAACTCATAGCATTTTGCAGTGTGATTTGCCTTTCCGACTGCAACTAGTCTTCCACTTTTGATATCAGAAATTTCAACTGTATTAGGGCTGAATGTAACTTGCTTTGGTTCACCAGTATGTGTCATTTGATACACAGAAAGGAGATTTGAAGTCAAGGAAGGCACATAGAGAACATTCTGAAAGCTTCCATGTTCTACATGAATCGTACCTTTGCCCTTTGAAGAAATTTTTGAGTCATCTCCCAAATGGATGGGGATGGAGCTGTTTGGATCGAATGAGGAAAAAGAATCAATATTTGCAGCCATATGATTTGATGCACCCGAATCTATCAAGAGAGTAGTGGGCTTTGAAACCGTTGCAATGAGTGCTTGTCCTCTTTCATGATCATCATTCCTATCCTTCTTCCTTGCACCGTCAGGAAGGGTTATGTTGTTCTTTTCCAAAAGGAGGGCCATTTGATCTATAGTCTTCTTCATACATGAACTTTCGGGATGAAAGCCACGGTTACAATAAGTACATTTAGATTTTTGGTTACCTTCTTTTCCCTTTTGCTTGGATTTCGAACTGGATGGTGCATCCGTTTGCTTGCCTTTGTCTTTTTGCTTGTGAGGCTCGAATTTGGGCTTCTCCATCTTTTGCTTTCCTTTACCATTCGAGATCTTGGGTCCTTGAACATATAGGGCTGAATCTTTGGAGCTTATGGACCCCATTTGAATCAACTTGTCATGCTCTTTTGTGACGGATTCAATGAAGGCATTCAAGGTAGGCATCTTCCAATTCGGGGTAGTTAGCCGACCGGAATTGAAAGTAGAGACAAATACCGAATAATCTTTCCCAAGCTTACTTAGAATGGAGAGGATCAATTGTTTATCCTCTTTGATAACTCCACTGTTCTTCAATTGCAAGTTCAAGTTCTTGAATTTTGTAAAGAATTCATTGATGGTCTCGAAATTCTCAGGACTAAGGGCAATCAATTCATTCTCTAATTGAAAAGCCCTAAGCTCATCCTGCTTGCCAAATAGTGTTTCAAGTTGCTCCCATATAGCTTTTGGAGTCTTCAATCCGCTGAGATGGAAGTGAAGATCTTTGGAGATGGAGAGACAAAGAAGACCACAAGCTTCATCAAGCTTGTTGTAGTGTTTGGTTCGATCTGACACATTGTTTGGCTCCAATTCAAGACCGAGAGTGACTCGGTAGTAACCTTTTGAACGTAATATGATCTCCATATCATCTTTCCAATCAAAATAATTGAATGGGGTGAGGATAGGCTTTGAAGAAGAGTATTCCATTGCTAGGAGCGAGTCAAACTGATGTAGATGAGCTTGCATGCAGAGAGTAGCGAATGCAAAAGAGGAGTTTGCATGCACAGTATAGCGAATGCAAGAGAGGAGCTTGATAACCTGCAAATCACAATCAAACCAAGAACCGTAAGGTCGAATAATCCACCCTTTTAGAGTTGCATCACACCTGGGATTGGAGATCAAACAATGTTGAATGGGTCCAATGTATCAGATCCAGGAATTATGTGGAAACTCAAGCTTCTGGAGTGGTATTGGAAGTATTTTTAAGCTTTGCATGCACAGGAGCGAATGCCCTTGAGATATCTCATGCCAAAACTTTTTGCAATTTGAGCAATTCAGTCAAATCTTCTTGTAGAAACACCTGTAGAAAAGAGATCTTGTCCCTGCAATGGCTCTGATACCATGTAAAATTAGTCACAGCAGATCTAATGAACAAGTAAATCAATCACAATAGATGAACATAGAAAATATGGTGTAAAACTGTGCAAAACATGCAGCAGTGCTCAATATCCCAGAAAGGATGAATGAATTACAATAGAATACAATATCTGTCAATGAGCAATTCGAATTGACTAAGTAGGCCATTCGAATCACTGAATGGAGTAGCTTGACTCCAACTAGGAGTCCTCATCATCAATCGGTGGTGGTCATCAATGCACAAGAACCAGTCATCCAGGTGTCAATCTGAGTCTAACTGAGTGTAATAAGTGTAACTGAAGTGTGTAGCACTGATTAAGGAGAGGGAGGCTCAGTGGGGGCACATGGGAGGCTAACTGAAGTCAGAACAAGTCATCTAGTCAATCTGGAGGTCCAATAGAAGTGAAACAGTCAGTCGGGAGTGAAACTAGCCTCAAATAAGGGAGAATCAGAGCTAACTGAGTGTAACTGAAGTGGAACTGTAGTGGTAGGTTAACAAGTGCGCCCTTCTCTGGCAGTAGGTGAGAAGTGGGCACCTTTCAGCCTAGGAGGGCTAAAACTCTGTAGTAAGTGGCTCCCGGGTGCTAGAATGAGGTGGCTAAGGTGCTGGAGGCATCAAACTGGTGACTGGGATGCATGCAAGTGCATGCAGGTGCATGCAAACCCTAGATTCTGCATGCAAACCCTAATTGCATGCAAGATCCTGAAAAAGATGATGTGGATATCCGAACAGGATGTCGTTACGATCTTCGCATAACCTTCTATTTAACATCATCTAACTAATGGGATAGAACACCAGATGTCTTCGCACTTGGAAGCTATCGCAGTATATCGAACTACGTTGAATCTCTACCGCATTCACTAGTTAGCCATGAATTCGTCAAACTATGTGTTTCTTCTTCACAATCACGCACTTGTATTCCGATTAATCAATGTGCAATTACCATTCACATACATATAAATTAAGTACAAAACCTCACATAAAATCAAATACAAAACATGTGATTAACTCATACACATAAACAAGAAGGATCGACCGCCCCTTCTATGATGATCGCTCATTCTATGATCGATCCTTATCTCAAATGACTCTGTAAAATGTGCATTTGATCTCTCATGGATAATGCTAGTAGATTTGTTCTTAATCAATCAATTGATTTGAAAATGAGGGGTCGTTCCTTAACCATCGATCATTAGCATGAACATTTGCAAGTATACATTTAATATTAAAACACTAATTTATAATTATAGACATTGTATGCATTCTTATATTGACTACTTTATATTGATTGTTTTGCAGATAAAGCATGGCTGCGTTGCTGAGCCTCAGTAACTACCAGGAAATCCCTCTCTTTCAATTGATAACAGATCACTACTACCTTCAACCATTCAGAAATGGATGGTATGTTGAGATGGAAGAACCAGATAATTTGTACCCGGATTTATATCTTTTCTGTTTGTGTGATGATGGAGTTCATTCTAGAATAGGAATATTGACATATTCGGATCCTGTTGAATCTGATGAACAATTGCGAGTTCAAGTTGAAGCGGTCAATGGTGAAAACTATTTCCTTTTCTAGCTTGATCTTATGGTTTGTAATTATCGATTAGATCTAATGAAAAGTGGTCCCGATCAAGATCTGATTTCCTGTCCGAAGCAAGGGTGGGTTTTTCCCTCGTATGAGGTTTCTAATCATTCCGGAATTGAAACTGCATCATCCTTGAAGAAAAGAATTTTGTCGGTATGGAGGAAAAGGAATCTTGGCTGGGAAAACTTCCTCTGTATTGCATTACATGAATATTAATAAGAAGTCGATAAAGGTATGCCATGAAAAGATTCTTACATACAACAGAAGAGCATTTCTCCAATATATTGTAAAAGATGTGGACAAATCTTCCTTCAAACAACTCAAAGGAAGTCCTTCTAAAGCGATGCTGCGGAAAGTGACTAAGAGCTTCGAAAGTTCAAAAGACGTTCAACAAGAGTAGATCAAATACTTTTTGTTCAATGAGAACATTTGTCCCATTGATGTAACAAGATGTGTTGTTGCGCCTCCGCACTTGCAATACCGAAAGGTTGATGAGGAGGTCGTGCAAAAGATGCTTGTATCTCTTGTCCATACATTTACAACAACATTGAGAGATGCCATTCTATTTCCTTTCGATAAGGAGACCAAATTGCCCTTTCTTCTTGGAAATGAAGAAATTAATTTGCCAACAGTAAATTTTTATATATTGGATGGGCAGCATACTATTTCTGCGCAACAATTCATCATTGCAGATGATCGATATAAATAGCTTCATAAAAGGTATTGGCAACGAACAGCCCGTCTTCTACATAGAGATGTTCCTCAGCAAATCATCAACAAATTATGCAAACAACAGAATTTATGAAATAAGGAATTTTCAGATACTGCATACATTTCTCAAGTTGAAAGAGCAAGGGAGAAATGGATATCCCGCGGTAGCCCATCCTGCCTTCGAAAGGGAAACATTTCAAGTGATGCTTGGCAGGTATAAATTTTTTCTTCTTATCAATCAAAGTCTTTAGATTGCTTCTTGTGTTATGAAATTAACAAATTAACTGGAATATTCAATTTGATATGTTTGCATTATTTCCAATTTGAATGTATGGATATCTTTCAAGTTCAAAATAAGGAGAGGCTTAAAGACAAGTTAACTCTTGTTTTGACATTAGAACGACTGTGGAGAAAATGGCAGTCTGTATTCGCGATTTACAAAAGTGGCTCCTTGACATGCTCACCCAAGAGCATCAATAAAGATGATTTTGTTCCTAATAGAATAAAGAATTATGGCTCTAATTTTTTTAGACCATTGCGTGATCTTGATGAAGATGAATTGACCGATGTGGCGGACAATATAATCAACGGATCGGTTTGGATGAGCACATCAGCGGATAAAAATGTTTCCACAGAAACTTTAAATCAATATTGCAAATGAATCAAGGATGAGAGGTCAACCATGCATTCGATCGTTGAATATCTCAAAGTTAATGATGTTCAAAGTGATCGATCACAGAATGTCACTAACCAAAACGTCATTGAAATATATAAAATTGCACCAAACCATCTCCATCAATTGTGTAGTATTTTATGCTCTGGAAAGCAAGTAAAATCTCTGAGTAAAAAGAGAAAGAACGAATCTGAAGTGGATAATGGTACCAAAATACCAAATGATGCTCATAAAATATTGAATATGTATATCGATAAAGAGAGGACGGGTATGTCCATTGGCGACATCGAAAATAGTTCACAGTTTGATTGTCAATGTTGTTATCTTGAATCTTTGGTCACCACACTTAGATTAATTCCATTTTTTTGTGCGGCAGTCAATTGTGAATTTGTTGCTATGGATATGTGTAATTGTGATAGTCCATGGATAGAACAAGACATGCTGGCATTTTTGTACTACTTAGAAACAAATCAAGAGGCATGTACTTGTATTTTTTTAGCTGACATGGAAAAATTTTGTATGATTTCTAAACCTTTCACAATTTTCAGCAAGAAATAAAAAAAAAAACATGTTACACCAAATCCTACAAAGGGACTTTATAGAGAATTCTCCAGGGGCTCATTTATAGGATTCTCTATTATACAGTGTTGGAGCATTGGAACGGAGAAGGATATTTTATCTACTTCTGAACTTGATATGGATTGGAAGGATGAGGGCCTACCAATGGTTGATTTACCTCGGCCCAAGGTTAACAATGATAGTGATAGAAGCCATGTGTTTGCAAAAGAAAGGACACAGGAATTCTGGGATCCCATAGTTTCTAGACAAGTCTCTTCTCAAGGCACAATTCTTTCGTTGTACGCATGAGGTAGGCTTCTTCATTCGTTGATGCGAGCTCCAGAAAGAATAGTTATTTCTATTGTGGAGTTAGTACAACAAGAGCTGTTTATGAACAGTTTCTATCATGAATTGGGTGTAAAACAAGGTATTTCTATTAACTTTTTTCAGATGTCTTTGATTTTATTTTACTTTTCTAAAACAAGGTATTTCTATTAACGTTTTCAGATGTCTTTGATTTTATTTTACTTTTCTAAAACAAGGTATTTCTATTAATGTTTTTAGATGTCTTTGATTTTATTTTACTTTTCTCAATCGGTTATGTTCAATAACTTCTTCAAATTCCTATTCTACTACAGCTTCACATAAAGAGCACACCCAGGTATCGTCGAATCAAATCATACTATCTGATGACAAAAGTGAATGTGATGGAGAATCCACCAAGAACTACCAAACAGGAGCACAAACAGGACAAAAAGGTAAAAATTTATTTTTCAAAGATCATGGTTAAATTAACTAAATTATGAAAGGGGATAGTGACCTTGAATACTTGCAAAATATTATATTAAATGTATACCTGCAAATTTCCAGGTCAACATGTGGATTATCCACAACCAGAGCTAGCATCGACAATGTCCTTGGATATAGGCCAGCAAATAATATTGGAGAATAATGGACCAGACGGGAGCTTGGACAATAATGAGCAAGTCGAGAGCTTGGACAATAAAGAACCAGAAGAGTGCGTGGACAATAAAGAACAAGTCGAGAGCTTGGACAATAATGAACAACTCGAGAGCTTAGACAATAAAGAACCAAAAGAGTGCTTGGACAATATTGAAACTAGAGAGGGCTTGGTGTCAAAATGAAGTGTCTCCAGCGATATTATTCACCAATCAAATGTTGGCCTTCCATTGACAGGTAAAATTGTTAGGATATTTAGACACTTAGGAGTTAGTTAAGATCAACTTGTGTAATATATCCGTTAGGGAAAGTGTGTTTCTTTAGTATGCATTAGTATGCATTTGTAAATACTTAATCCGATAGTCACGATATGTTCCCAACATAGAGTTATCCGATGGCTCAACTTCTCTTAGATCATACCTAACCTTGATCTGTGGCTTAACACTCAATTAGTCCATGATCTTTATTTAAAGAGCATGGAGGGTCATTGTTTAGCTGATCGATTATGAGAAGCTCATTTGTAAATTTCTTTCTTTGCATAATAAATTGTCCCGTAGAAGCTGTTTGGCCAGGGCCATGGAGTGTTTCCCTCAAGAGGGTTTAAACCACGTCAAAACATCGGTATGTTGATCTGTGTTCTGTTTGTGTGAAGTGGTTTCTCTTGGTGTTCGATCCTTTGGTAGTACCCTGTGTACCCGAACAAAAATAATATTTTTTACTTAAATTGATAAAACGAATTTATTCTGAAGTATATAATGACAAACAATATTTATGTGGATCTCCCCATACAAAAATGTTATTGATATTAGAAATGGAAGGTTTTCTATTTCGCAAGAAAGCCACAGAAAATGACTCCAAAGGAGAAAAAAAAGGAAATAAAAAAAATACTGGTGGAGGGGAAAGAGGAAAAAAGGGGGAAGAGTTTCCTAATGGTGAATTTGAATTTAAATATAAAAGATCATCATATGAGTCACGATCAAATGCCATTGTATTTTTGGATTTATTTCTTTCCAAATTCAATGTTGGGATTTGGTCATCTAAATGTAGTGTCAATGAGGGGAAGCTACTGCTTTCAAAAGTTTTGTTGGAAGGCGGTAAAGATAAATCATATGAGCAAAAAATTTATTTATTTGGTTTTGAGAGAGATGTACCTACTATCAAGAAGGAAATACACAAAAAAATATGCAGAGTGTGTGGACGGAGTTCCCAATGAAAACTTCGGAAATTAATACATCAATGATTGTTTTGGAGGGTGATCGTGTTGGTGTGAAAGCACTTCCATTTGAAAGCTGTATTTTGAGTAAGCCCTTTATTGAATCATCCCTTAGGACAAATACTGATTTGGTAAATGGACTTTGGCAGCATTTTAGTAAAATGCATGAATCAGCTGATATTAGAACCTTCATTTCCTTCTCCCAGTTGAATCTTGGTTGAGTGACAACCATCAAATGTAACCTATCATTGCCTATTTCTAGATGTAATCTATCATTGCCTATTTTAAATCATTCAATGTGTTTTCTGTTTTTTCCTGAGACATTGCTATTTTCGTCTGAATGTAACATATTATTAGTTATGTGTGATGCTTTTATTAAATCAATTGAATCTGTGAAATTTTGGGTGATTTTTGTATTAATCTTTGGAAATCAACATCTTCATGTATAGTTGCATGGTTGTGATCATTAACTTCATGAACAAAGTGTTGTTGTTGTTGTTGTTATATATATAGTTACTGTTCTTGTATGCAGTCAGGATATCAACACAAAAGAAACTATTGGTCCTAGGAGTAGAGGGATTTCTCTTTGGAGTTCGGATGTTATCCAACATTGAAGATTCTTCCGAACAACCTCATTTTGTCCATAATTGCTATCGTTATTATACACGCATGTTCAGCCCCGAAATGATCAGTATTGCCAGAGAGCATTTTGACATTGCTCTGTGGTTTTCCTTGCTCAACAAGATAGAAATTAAAAAATTCCTTGCTATATTTCAAGGGTTGAAAAATGAAGATTTTGTATTTATTTGGGGTCGAGAGCAATGTAAACTTAGTACTATTTATAATCACTCAATGTCTGCATACTATAATGTTGGTGAAGTACAGAACACATACAAAAAGTCGTTCAAGGATGTACTTATCCAATATGGAGATATATATAAACAAACATACATGTTGTTTATAGATGAAGGGCAATATCAATCAGCAGACAATTGCAAGGAAAACTACTTGAAAATGCCAAGTAGTTGGAAATTTGACGGTTCACAAGAGAGAGAGATATAACTATAAAAACAATGTTGTGTTGTCTATTGAATTATCTCGAGCCTCGTTCAAAAATGGGGCGTTGGTTAAACACATTGAATTTGAAATGACCATCATATTATACAAGAAAAATCATTTAGTGATTTGTATATTTTTTACAACTCCTGCATTTAATTGATGTAAGTTTTATTGCACAGTTCTCATATTATTTATGGACATCATACCATGTATCTGGTAATGTGTTTCAAAAATTGTTGAACATGAAAGCAATATACTTAGAAACATTGAACCATAATATTTGATTGACTGGGTTGTGTGTGTGTCTGTTTTGTTTGCAGATAGTACTAGAAGATTTGTTTCTAGTAAACCATTGACAGTTCTCATATTATTTATGGACATCGTACCATGTATCTGGTAATGTGTTTCAAAAATTGTTGAACATGAAAGCAATATACTTAGAAACATTGAACCATAATATTTTATTGACTGGGTTGTGTGTGTGTGTGTTTTGTTTGCAGATAGTACTAGAAGATTTGTTTCTAGTAAACCATTGATAATTTTTTATTTCAATGGCGTTTTGTTACACGCATTACATAGAAAACAAAAACCCAGATTGCGACGACGACCAGACTTCGAAACATCAACAAAGTACTATTTTATACGGCCAGGCTTAAGGGAATTTTTAAAAAAATGCTTTACTATTTTTGAGGTTGGCATATGGACATCTGCTCAATGAAAAAACGTTGACGAGTTTTTGCCTAAATTATTAGAAAGAACAGGATTGAAAAGGGAACTATTTAGATTAATGTTAACACAGGAAAATTGTTCTTCCGTAGCCAGAGAGGGTTTTCAGGGTGATGGAAATCCTAATGTATTTTGGAATCCTTTGAATATAGTTTGGACACTTTGATCCATGGTTGGGATTGAACAAATATTGTGATTGTCGATGATTCCGAAGAAAAACATGTTTCTAACGAGGAAGGAAACTATATCATAACAAAAAATTACACTTACGAGAATGTCAAGGACGCATTTTTTTTAGATCGATTATGGCCTTGCTTGCTGCAGCTGAATGGCATGAGCGATGTGAGGCCAATTGTGAATAAAATGAAAATGGAAGTATGTTTTTAAATAATACACTTGAATGTTTGTTTTTACTAGTATGTTCAATTTCATTGTGATTATAATTGTTGTAAAGTGTCGAGTTTGGTTTCCAAAAATGCAAAATCAGAGTTTGAAATTGCTAAAATCTGTTTTAAAATTTCAAGATTAAGTATTGCATGTGTAAAAAGCAGCCTTCCAAAAGGGAAAGTGGAAATATTCCCTTGGCAAATCAGATGAATGGGGGAACCATCGAAGGAGAGAACTGGAGAAACTATGTACTTGGAGAATTGTAATGTTTTACAATCTTAAAAGAATTTCAGTTAGTTTCTCTTTTCCTTTCTTTTGTTGTGTATAAAATTTCCTTGATTCATTTTGGTTTTTCATACATACATCTACTACCTCTATTTAAATTGTATTGTTAAATCATAAAACATATAAATCTGTGTGCTTGATTTCTCATTCATATGATTTTTATGCAGGTTATGCATCGATAAGTTTCTTTACTTGATTCATATTGTTTCACATTCTGCAATTACATAACAGTCATTATCATCATATTAAGTTAATTTGCTAAGTTAAGTTATTAAGCATCTAATTAACATCTCCTTAACTAGGCTTATGCCTATCATTCTAAGAACATATGTTAAATTTTCTGAATTTACTTCAATCTGATCTAGGATCTTAACTGAGAGAACAACATGTACAGCATATCTACAGCATAGCAATCATGGAGAAAATAATGCAAGCACACAAGAGACACAAAGATTTACTTGGGGAAAACCATAAAGGTGAAAAACCCCAATAACTTCCTCAGAGATAGATAGAGCAATGATACAACCAACCATGAGAGATAGACATAACCTAGCAGCAGATCCTCCTCCTCCATAAGTGTGCCACTCCTCCTTGAGTGCATGTGTGAGAAGTGAGTGAGCAAATAGAGTGCCTCCCGCACTCTATTTATACTTGACTTGAATTGCCTTTTTACTTAACTCATGTAGGATCGAACTTTACCACATAACATAATGCTGAGTGGGCCGACCCCCAATAGGGTGGTCTAATAACCCTTTGACCCACATGACTTATACAGGTCCGACCCCAAATAAGGTGGTCTAATAACCCATCAAGTATAAGTTACGACACTTACAATATAAATGACGACACTTCCTTATAGAGGAATAATTGTTAGGATATTCCTATACTCCATCCTAGTCCCACTAGTATTTTGATCATTTACATTTTCAGTCATGCATGCACCTTTTAGGGTTTGCATGCATTCTAGGGTTTGCATGCATTTTGCATGCATCCCAGTCATCAGTCCAGCACCTAGCCCTCAGTTAGCCAGCCCCCAGGAGCTTCTCACTATTCAGTTTTAGCCCTCCAGTAGCTTAGTGCGCCCTTCTTCCTTGATTTTAGGGAGCAACTCGCCCTTCTTCACCTACCAGTTCAGTTACAGTCAGTTACACTCAGTTACACTCAGTTACATTGAGTTACACTCAGTTACACTTAGTTACATTCAGTTACTCTTAGTTACATTGAGTTACACTCAGTTACACTTAGTTACACTGAGTTACACCTACCAGAGTTAGTTTGACTAATGGTTGACAGTTACTTGAGCATTGATGACTCCACTGATGATGATGAAGACTTCCAGTTGCGCTCCGATGATCATGAGGACACCTAGTTGTGCTCCGATGACACTCCAGTGATCCTTTGATCACTCCATGAAGGCTAATTCGAATTGCCACCTTAGGCATTCGAATTCCTCATGCATTGTATTATTTATATGTCCATTTGTGATTAATAATCTAGTGTGTGTGAAGTATTATTACTTCTATCTGAGTTCTACTGTACCATATTATTCTGTTGCTCATTATACTGCATGTATCACTCTTCTTCTATTTTCTTGCTTAATCCACTATTCTCTTGTGAGGTATACATCATCTCTTAGATCTGCTGTGAGGATTTTCACATGGTATCAGAGCATGTTGAGAGTATTGTTTATCTCCATTCTTGAGAGTTTTTTGCAGGTTATTACCAAGATTTCGAGTGCAGCAGTTGCAGCAGAATCTGCATTTTTGCAGCAGTAGCAGTTGCAGTTATTCTATATTGTTTTTGCAGGTCCTCTATAGCTTCTATGTATTCATCAGGAATTACTCCTCTTGATCCACTCAACTATGATGAATGGAAACCAAGAATGATAGCAGACTTGAAGATCCATGATCTTTTTGATTGTTATTTTGAAAGAGAGTTCGAATCCCCTGAAGAGAAGATTGAATGGTTAAATAAAAGAGACATGCACTTTGCATCAATAATGTTTTCTTTGTATGCATACCAGAGATTCCAATTCAAATACCGTGATGGTGTTGAAATTCCAAGAGAGTTATGGACTCCAAAAGAGATATGGGCTCACCTAGATGGAAAATTTGGCAGAGAGAATGAAGGACTTGGTCCCAACCCATTCGAAAGAAAACAAAGTGATGCATTCTCTCCTCTTGATGGTCTCTCAGATCATGAAACAGTATCATCTCATATTGAAGTTGTTGACAAAGAACTTGCAGATTCTCCGCTCATGCTCAAACTTTCTTCTCTTTCTGTGCCAACTCACACTCTAGATATTGCAGAAGGTCCTAAATCCTCTCTTGCACCAGAGTCTGTTGGTTTGCATCATGATCACATGATTATTTCAAAGGTCAAATCAGCTAATGGAGGTAATGCATTCGCTCCTCTTCAGCAAACATCTCTTTTATACTACTATATGATCATAAATTCATGCTTTCAGAAGGTCATTGAAGAATATGGCCATTGCCATTCGCTTGGGATAATTTCTCATGCATCTACTGGTTTTGATCTCACCTCTCATGGTTCAAAGGAGATCTCAAGAAGCCATGATTCAAGTCTTGTATCTAATTTGGGTTCTAAGCAATTACTGCTTGGGAAAATTTCTCATGCATATGATAGTTTTGATCTCACCCCTGCTGGTTCAAAGGAGATCTCAAGAAACTGTTTTGAAAGTCTTAAATCTGATTTTGATTTCAAGCAAACATGTAATAGTTCTTTTTGGCATAATCTCACCCATGGTGGTTCGAAGGAGAAGACAAAGGACTATATGCACATTCAAAAATTTGATCCTACCTCAGCTGATTCGAATCATAGGTTCAAGGATCATTCTAATACTGTTGGATTTGTTCTCATCACATTCGATCTGAAGAGCAAGTACAAGCACATGCTTTTTGAGCATGATCCACTTCTTCCCAAGAAGAAGATACCTCCAGACATATGACCAAGCACCACACCTGCTTGAGTTTGGAGCTTTTATTTTTTATGTGTGCCTTACAGTCTATTTTTTGAGGAGGGGGTATGTTTCCCATGAAATTTTCCCACTTCCTTGGTTTATTGATTGTTATTATTCATTGTATTGGGTGACCTTTGGTCTTAGTTACCAGGGCCCAGGATGGATTAAGGGGGGGTGTTAGGATATTCCTATACTCCATCCTAGTCCCACCAGTATTTTGATCATTTACATTTTCAGTCATGCATGCACCTTTTAGGGTTTTCATGCATTTTGCATGCATCCCAGTCATCAGTCCAGCACCTAGCCCTCAGTTAGCCAGCCCCCAGGAGCTTCTCACTATTCAGTTTTAGCCCTCCAGTTGCTTAGTGCGCCCTTCTTCCTTGATTTTAGGGAGAAACTCGCCCTTCTTCACCTACCTGTTCAGTTACAGTCAATTACAGTCAGTTACACTCAGTTACATTGAGTTACACTCAGTTACACTCAGTTACATTCAGTTACTCTTAGTTACATTGAGTTACACTCAGTTACACTTAGTTACACTGAGTTACACCTACCAGAGTTAGTTTGACTAATGGTTGACAGTTACTTGAGCATTGATGACTCCACTGATGATGATGAAGACTTCCAGTTGCGCTCCGATGATCATGAGGACACCTAGTTGTGCTCCGATGACACTCCAGTGATCCTTTGATCACTCCATGAAGGCTAATTCGAATTGCCACCTTAGGCATTCGAATTCCTCATGCATTGTATTATTTATATGTCCATTTGTGATTAATAATCTAGTGTGTGTGAAGTATTATTGCTTCTATCTGAGTTCTACTGTACCATATTATTCTGTTGCTCATTATACTGCATGTATCACTCTTCTTCTATTTTCTTGCTTAATCCACTATTCTCTTGTGAGGTATACATCATCTCTTAGATCTGCTGTGAGGATTTTCACAATAATACCATCTCTATAGGAATACAATATACATATATGTGAAATACATTCCGAAGTTACATATACATCAACACTCCCTCTTAACTAGGAAGGTATTTCTCAGCACAGTTCTTCTAGCACAAGTCATCTTCTCTGGATCATCGTCACTGGATAATCATCATCGAGTCATCATCATCGTCACTGCTGCTGCTATCTCAATCAATGTAACGTCCCTAGCTTGACCCTATGGCATTAATATTGTAAATGATGTAAATATTGTCATTTAGTCATGGTGAGGAGCTCAAGGCCAAGGCCCCGCCACTGATTTATCGTTTTATGTATCGGCAATTAGAATAGATGCCTATGGTTCTTGTGCTAGCAGCGCACAATGTAAAATCGGACATCATGTAAACATGCAATTTTAATGAAAAACCCACAACCAGCTACGCAATGCAACAAAGAGATGGGGGCATGATCTTTACAAGGAATAGGGGGGAAAATAACCAAACCCTTGAGCCATGGTGTTAAGCCATTTCATTGGGGAAATCCATGAACTCTCAACTACCCATTTGGCCTCATGCACCCAATCATTTAATTCTTCCAATATTTGGTTGAGATAATTAATGCCTTGGGATGGGAGAGGCATGGCTGTCAATTTTCGGGTATGGGAAAGACAGCAACCTGGGAAATCGAGTTTTGGTTGGCTGGGCAAGAAAACCCCCACGAAATTGGCCCAAAGCCATTCTTCACCCATGGCATTCTTTCTCTCACGCAGTCTGAGCCTGTTGGGGTTTTATCCTTCACGTTTTTCACCATTTCCGGCATTATTCCATGCCTGCAAACTCGTTTCTGGTTAGCTCATTGGATGGGAGAACGGAGCCACGATTTTTGGGGTTAGAGAGGTCGTTTCTGCCCACGAAATTCCCATGAGCATTCTTAGGAAAACGATTCTTCCCTCCTGGGGTTGATTTCCCATTTTCTCCTTTTCGTTTTGGTTGCCCACGTTTTCCTGGAACTGTTAGGAACCCATTGTTGGGAACTTCACTATAGAAGCATTTTTTTCTCACGCCCAGCACTTACATTTTTGCTGTTATATGCATCCATCTCCTAACAGCCTCAGAAAACCAACTGATGGTTGGTATGGCTGATTTTGGGGTATCTATGGCCATGTGAGACCCTGTTGTTCCCTATTTCCTTGTGGAGATCATGCCCAGCTCGGGGGTGGCAGTGGTGCTGAGAAATTGAAGAGCACACTGGCCTATGGTTGGGAGGAACGTTGCAGAAGCGTAGCTGGTTGCTCAGGGATTACTTGGTTTGAGATAAGTATTCTCACTTGATAATTTGATATTGTCTAGATTGATGAATGGCATGAAAATACTGAATGTCTAATGGGATGTGAAATTGTTTATTTCCATTGTGTTTCTCTCCTAATTATACATCCCATATCTCTTTTTAAATCATGTGAGTGCTTGGTTATAAGTTTATGGGGCTAGATGCCCGGTTTTAGCCTCACGATCCTCTCCATTGCACTGGTGTGATGGGTGGGGACGTGACAGAATGGTATCAGAGCTGCGTTGCAGCATTGGGCCTCTATGGGCCAAACCTGATAGCAATAACAGGGGGAAAATTTCAAAATTTTCTTAAGTCTGTTTTTGAAAATTTCTGTTTTAAGTCTATTTCTGAAAATTTTTGTTTAAGTCAGTTTGCAGAAGTCGTCCCGAAACTGCGGAAAGGTTCTGCGAACCTTCCCGAAGTTGCGGAAGAGTTCGGCGAACCTTCCCGCAATTGTGGAAGGATTCCGCGAACCACTTCGAAACAGCGGAGAAAAATTCTTTTCAAGTGAAAATTTTTCTAAGTGTCGGCGTGAAAAGGAATTTTCGGAAGGAAATCTCTTCCGAAATTGCGGAAGGAATTCTCTTCCGAAATTGCGGAAGGATTCCGTGAATCGTTCCGCAATGCGGAAGCGTTCGGTGAGTCGTTCCGAAGTTGCGGAAGACTTCGGCGAATCATTCCGCAACTGCGGAAGACTTCGCCGAATCGTTCCACAATTACGGAAGACTTCGCCGAATCGTTCCGCAATTGCGGAAGACTTCAGCGAATCGTTCCGCAATTGCGGAAGCATTCCTCAAGTCGTTCTGAAAAAGGTTTTCGCAAGAACTGCCGGAAACCCCCAGAAGCATTCCGCGAACGGCTCCGAAGCTGCGGAAGCCTTCGCCGAATGGCTCCGCAATTGCGGAAGCGTTCGGCGAACTACTCCGCAATTGCGGAAGCGTTCGGCGAACTGCTCCGCAATTGCGGAGGCCGTCGCCGAACCGCGTCGTGCGGAAGCTGTTTCCGAACCGCCCCGCATTGCGGAAGGGTTCCGCCAAACGCCCCGCAGTTGCGGAGGGCTTCAGCCAACCGGCCCGCAGTTGCGGAAGCCTATAGTGAAGCGCCCCGCAACGGAGGCGAGCCGGGAACCGCTGATTGCGGAAGCTTTCAGCCTGCCGCCCCGCAGTTGCGGGAGCATACCGTGAACCGCCCCGCAGTTGCGGGAGCAATCTGTGAACCGCCATCGCGGAAGGATTCAGCGAACTGCCCGTTGCGGCAGGATTTCGCGAACCGCCCGATTCGGCGTGTTTCCTAAAAAAAAAAAAAAAAAAAAAAAAAAAAAACGAGGGCGCTGCCCTCGACCCGCCCTGCAGTGGCGAGCCACAAGGGGGCAAGCCCCCTTGACCCCCTTTTCTTTTCCCCCCTCATGTGTCTTTGTTTGTGATTGGACGAATTGTCAGTGCAGCGTTCTTCCCATGTGCATGAAGTAATTTGCGAATTTTAGAGAATATAATGCCACTGTGTAAAATGTGCAGAATGGGAGTGAAAGTTGTCATTTTTGAAAGGATGCAGTTCCCGCACCTGATGTCAGAATGGAGCATGAAGACAGGCATTGGAAAGCTTGTCCAGCAGGGAACAATGATTCATGACCAGAGTTTGAAGGAGTTCTACATATATCATAGATATTTAGTGCAGAAGAGTGCCAGCGGCTGTTTTGACAAACAAATTTTGTTGTCAATATGGGCAATTTCTACAATTGCAGGATATGGAAGAGGAATTCCATGTCACGATGAGGGATCGAAAAGGGAAGAATTTCTTAAACCTCTGTTTGTTATCATACTTATAATTATGAAATTGTCATATGGCCTAAAAATGTTAAAAAAAAAAAGTAAAGGATTACATAGATGTATATGCACTAGATGGCATCTTAACAAATTGCATAGTGCATATAGAAACGCCTGTGCATAAATGGGATATTGCACATTGGTAGAATAATGAAGTAGGCATATGCAATAAACCACTAATGTAGAATATTGTGATTGATAATCACTATTGATGTTGGTATTGGTTGTAGGACCAAAGATAACAAAGAGCATGGCTAAATGTTCTGAGGATGTTGTTGCATGAAGCCAACAACCTTATGCAGAAAGGATGGTGCAACAAATCTGTGATCATAAAGTTGGAAAAAGGACTGAGCAACCTTGGTAAGAGGCCAACTGATCAGGTGACATCAGACGATGTTAATGGTACCCATGCAGGTAATGATTATTGGTGCCAAATTGCATGAATGTTGAAAGGGGATTTGGTAAGATCTCTTCAACTATGTTTGAGCTATGTCGAGCTAATTTGCATGTAATATTGAATATCGACTGGGGCTGTTAACCTACCAAGCTTGGTGAGGTGTGGGTAAGTGAAGGAAATGATCCTTACACCCTATGACTATTTAGAAATCTCAATGCATTCATATGAATTTATATCATGCCATGTGTATGTTGGTTATGTACTTAGTAACCAAAGCAAGTGAGGACTAGTGGTCCTGATTATGATAATGCAAGTTATATGAGATAGTCATGTTTCGATCATAATATGCTTGAATGCATAGTACTCATGAAACAATGCAAGGTAGCATTGAGTAGATGTGCATTAAGAGATTTTATAAATCTTGTGATGCATTGTATGAATGCATAGGGATGATGCATATGTTATTGCAAAATAAATAATGAATTGATGATAATTCTAGGATCATTTCATGGGCTGTTTTGAATGCAGAATAGTAAGGGCATGAAGAGCCCAATCATGATCGATGGGCCGCTAGAATGCTTTGTGGAAGTACAGAGTTGTATGAATGATATGACTGTGAAATTTGATCTAGAGCGTATGAGGAGAAATCCCATGGTTTAGAGCTATAAGTTTTGTTAGTAAGAGCAGTTGTAAATATCAGATTTGTAATGGTTTCGGATTTGAAATTTTGCTAATAATTGCTAATGACTGTTTGGCTTATATGAAAATGTGTCAGGAGGACATGCTGTAAGTGGATGCTCCCGTATGGCAGCGGGCATAAGACCATAACGGGCAGAGTGGTGTCACTTACAGGAGCCAAACAATATGAGGATAGCCTCATGGATAAGAAAACTAATTTCTGTAGTAGACAGAATTGTAAATTCATATTGAATTAATTATTAATGCTATTGATTGGTTATGGAACAGTCATATTTGAGGCTTATTGCTAAATGTGCTGGCTGTTTGGCTATTTGATAAAGTGTGCCAGGATGACACATTGCAGGAAGATCATGTGTGATGGCCTACAGAAGCCAAACTAGATGGGAAGGATCCCATGCTTTGGAAATGGGTTTCGGGTGAAACGCCATTGTAAATGTTGATAATGTCTCAGACAAACTGCATGTTGGTAAGACATGTGAGTGAGACAGTAAATTATGCCAAGAAGGCATGTATGGGTTATGGTTCGTGAAAAGATTGGGGTGGCAAACCGAAGGACTGTTGACTCAGAGAAGGGAGCCCCATTCTTCACAAATGCAGAAAATAAACATCTGTGAAACGAATGAGTATCCCGTAACCCTAACCAAGAATATATGTGTCTGGTTATTAGATTTAATATGCAGAGCATGTTTTATTATTTTACTATTGTTCCAGACTGCTTGAGTATGACTAGGGCCTACATGGCGCACATCGGACAGGGGGTGCACACCTTTTCTGGTGCTGGGTCATGATAGGGTTTTCAATATTGACTACACCCTAAGGGAATGGACGCATTCCTGGTGTTTCAATACTTGATAGTGAATGATATGAAATATGATTACAATTTTTGGGCAACAATACTGATGAGCCTGCTTATCCTTCTTATGCTAACAGCTTACACCAATGCAACTTGGTGTTGCACGAAAGAGGCAAAGTGAAGAAGGGTGCTCAAAGAGGACTGTATGGGCAGTGTTAACTTTTCTACGCTCACACTAAAGGACACTAGAAGGGATGGATAGGCCCGAGGAGATGTGTTGCAGAAAAGGGGTATCATCCTTGTGTAGTGTGAGTGGGTATTGTGGGGCCATGCTAGCCTGCAGTCAAGTGAGTCACCTATGGAGTTCCTGGAGGGAACCGCTGGTTGCACAAGGGAAGGAGCCACGTAATCATATTATGTTGTTCATATTGCCTGATAAACCCAGTTGGCGTACTGGCTTGGCATTGGTTATTTGGGAGTTGTGACGAATGGTTATTGTATGCCTGATAAACCCAGTCGGCGTACTGGATTGGCATTGGTTATTTGGGGAGTTGTGGCGAAAGGTTGCTGGATTCCTGATAAACCCAGTCGGTGTACTGGCTTGGCATCGGTTACTTGCATGATGTGGAAGTATTGATGAAGGGTGTTATTTCCTGACAAACCCAGTCGGAGAACTGGCTTGGAAATGGTTACTGAATGCTTGATAAACCCAGTCGGCGTACTGGATTAGCATACTGATTTTGAAATGCTTGATAAACCCAGTCGGCGTACTGGCTTAGCATACTGATTTTGAAATGCTTGATAAACCCAGTCGGCGTACTGGCTTAGCATATTGATTTTGAAATGCTTGATAAACCCAGTCGGCGTACTGGCTTAGCATACTGATTTTGAAATGCTTGATAAACCCAGTCGGCGTACTGGCTTAGCATACTGATTTTGAAATGCTTGATAAACCCAGTCGGCGTACTGGCTTAGCATACTGATTTTGAAATGCTTGATAAACCCAGTCGGCGTACTGGCTTAGCATACTGATTTTGAAATGCTTGATAAACCCAGTCAGCGTACTGGCTTAGCATACTGATTTTAGGGATGCCTAATAAACCCAGTCGGCGTACTGGCTTGGCATTGCCTATTCGGATGATGTGGTGGAGTAGCATGTGTGCTGGCCAAGCATCCACCCCACAGGTGATCCAAGGCTTGTAAAGCAGAGAAGGAAACCTGTGGAGTAGCGAGGAAACGCACAATACAGATAAGTATTCATTTTCATTTAATTCTTGTTTGGAATAATGAAGATTTCGGGTACGAATCTTATTTGTAACCAAGCTAATACATTGTTGTTTCTTTGTTGGAAACCTTGGCCATTACAGGAAACAAGGACCTTGGAAAGAGCTATAAATTCTTGGTAAAGCCAGAGAGTAACTGGTTGGAACTATAAAATTCTCGGTAAATTCAGAGGGTAGTTGGTGGGAACATTAACCACTTGATGTCGTGGAGCAGCCGGAGTGCTGGCCAAACATTCCCTTAAACAATTGATAAAACCAGTCAGCGTATTGGCCTGACATTGCCTATTCAGATGGTTGTGGAGTAGCCTGCGTGCTGGCCCAACATTCATTGTTGTATCCACGGGAAATCCAATGCTTGGAAAGCAACGAAGGATCTTGTGGGATAAAGTGAAGACATCCGACGTAGGTATTGTTGGAAGCAAGAACCTTGAAGCATCTTAAGAATGCAGGTGGACATGTAACCACCTTGAGGAGCTCAGCATGAGCAGTAATGAAAGATGGGGCTAGTGGAACTGTGTGAGTCCTAGCAGCCAAGAGTTAGACCAACCAAGTGGAGGAACTCCATGGTTGAGAGGTCTGGAATAGACCATAAACACTACGTGTCATAGCGAAGAAGGGCAAGTCGAGCATTCACGTGAAGTGAAAGAGGACAGGAGCATGAAAACCACAGTGGTGGTGTGGGTTCCAGAACGGAACAAAACTAAGAGGAGAAACTCTTACGGCTCTCTCTCTTTCCTTTTATTGATGCATTTATAGAGTTAGAAAATTGCTGAATGCATGCATGACTGAAAGTAAAAGTGTGTTATTTGATTAAAGTGAATTGTGAATGCTAATTAATGAATTTCTTGTGAATGGATGAACATGAAGGAATTCATGTGTATGTTAGGCAAGCATGAAAAGTGTGGAAGTCTCATGAGTAAGGCATGGACTATCCATGTCAACTGGGGAAAAACCATTGACTGATTTTGATGCTGGGTTTATGCTTGGCCTAACGAGAATTGTAATGATGAATTTCACAGGTGGAAATTGAATCAATTGGTTGCAGCCGGTGCAAGAAAGTGTTGCTAGTAAGCAAAGTGTGGTCAATCGTTTCCATTGACCATGGCGGCAGACCAAGGGCTATTAGGATTGGCTGGAAGTCTTCTTCAAACAATTTCCAAGACCCAAGAAAATCTTGGAGAGATGCTCAAGATGCAAAAGCAGCAGAACAAGATGAACCACAAGGTCTTGCAGGACTCTATTCGTCTGCAGGAAGAGGTAAAAAGCATTATGAAAGCAATCAGCAAGGGAAAGAAAAGTGGATCAGTGAAGAAGCATTCATCCAATCGTCCGATTAAGAAATGCTCCAGGTGGGAAGAATCAAAGGAAATTGAGCAGATTAAGATGAAGCAACCCGTGAAGTGTTGGAATTGTGAGGGGGATCATTACCTCCGCAACTGCCCAACAAGAGAACATCAAGAGGGTAGCAGCCATAAAGTTTTCAGACTTACAGATGAGCTAGAAGATCCAAATCAGCAGGAGCAGCTCGTGAAGATCAAAGGACTTGGTCCTGAAAGTTCAATGTAAAGAATAGAATGCAGGGGCAGATCTGCAAAGTTTTTGTGAATTTTGGACATATGTAAAGTGGGTATTTATTTTCCAAAGTGTTGGAACACCGAGGATGGTGTTATTCCAAGGGGAGGGGAATGTAACGTCCCCAGCTTGACCCTATGGCATTAATATTGTAAATGATGTAAATATTGTCATTTAGTCATGGTGAGGAGCTCAAGGCCAAGGCCCCGCCACTGATTTATCGTTTTATGTATCGGCAATTAGAATAGATGCCTATGGTTCTTGTGCTAGCAGCGCACAATGTAAAATCAGACATCATGTAAACATGAAATTTTAATGAAAAACCCACAACCAGCTACGCAATGCAACAAAGAGATGGGGGCATGATCTTTACAAGGAATAGGGGGGGAAAATAACCAAACCCTTGAGCCATGGTGTTAAGCCATTTCATTGGGGAAATCCATGAACTCTCAACTACCCATTTGGCCTCATGCACCCAATCATTTAATTCTTCCAATATTTGGTTGAGATAATTAATGCCTTGGGATGGGAGAGGCATGGCTGTCAATTTTTGGGTATGGGAAAGACAGCAACCTGGGAAATCGAGTTTTGGTTGGCTGGGCAAGAAAACCCCCACGAAATTGGCCCAAAGCCATTCTTCACCCATGGAATTCTTTCTCTCACGCAGTCTGATCCTGTTGGGGTTTTATCCTTCACGTTTTTCACCATTTCCGGCATTATTCCATGCCTGCAAACTCGTTTTTGGTTAGCTCATTGGATGGGAGAAGGGAGCCACGATTTTTGGGGTTAGAGAGGTCGTTTCTGCCCACAAAATGCCCATGAGCATTCTTAGGAAAACGATTCTTCCCTCCTGGGGTTGATTTCCCATTTTCTCCTTTTCATTTTGGTTGCCCACGTTTTCCTGGAACTGTTAGGAACCCATTGTTGAGAACTTCACTATAGAAGCATTTTTTTCTCACGCCCAGCACTTACATTTTTGCTGTTATATGCATCCATCTCCTAACAGCCTCAGAAAACCAACTAATGGTTGGTATGGCTGATTTTGGGGTATCTATGGCCATGTGAGACCCTGTTGTTCCCTATTTCCTTGTGGAGATCATGCCCAGCTCGGGGGTGGCAGTGGTGCTGAGAAATTGAAGAGCACACTGGCCTATGGTTGGGAGGAACGTTGCAGAAGCGTAGCTGGTTGCTCAGGGATTACTTGGTTTGAGATAAGTATTCTCACTTGATAATTTGATATTGTCTAGATTGATGAATGGCATGAAAATACTGAATGTCTAATCGGATGTGAAATTGTTTATTTCCGTTGTGTTTCTCTCCTAATTATACATCCCATATCTCTTTTTAAATCATGTGAGTGCTTGGTTATAAGTTTATGGGGCTAGATGCCCGGTTTTAGCCTCACGATCCTCTCCATTGCACTGGTGTGATGGGTGGGGACGTGACAATCAATCTCTGAATCTACTCGTCATAGGAAGTTCTACAGAGCCAGTCCTTTTTCATACTGGATGTAGGCCCACCACCTGTAGGATCTCCGACCTGTAGGATGTTACGGGTACACAACTCCGACCTGTAGGATCTCCCAGGGCGCTATTACATGTGACCCCACCACAAAACATCGAAAGAGCATCTCAGGATGTTACGGGTACACAACTCCGACCTGAAATCTCCCAGGGCACAAATTACATGTGGTCCACCACAAAACCTCGCAAGAGCATCCCAGGCTGTTACGAGCACACAACTCTACCTATAGGATCTCCCAGGGCAACAAATTACATGTGGTCATGGAAAAACCTCACAAGAGCATCCCAGGACTGATTACGGGCACACAGCCCAACCTATCGGATCTCCCAGGGAACCGAATTACATGCCATAGGACAAAACCTCGAAAGAGCATCTGCCAGATATCCCAGGGAACCGAATTACATGCCATAGGCAAAACCTTGAAAGACTATCTGCAGATCTCCCAGGGCATCGAATTACATGTCCTCCCAGAGCAAAACCTCGAAAGAGCATTTGCCAGATGTCCCAGGGCACCGAATTACATGCCATAGGAAAAACCTTGAAAGACCATCTGCAAATCTCCCAGGGCACCGGATTACATGCTCATCTGCACAACCTGATCCACGGCCACAGAGTATCAACCTGATACTCACCATACATCATCCTGATGTATCCATGATCATCCTAATCATCATCACTGCAATGTCCTGCTGCATGTCATCTGGAGCAACATCCTGAAGCTCATCATCTATGATCATCCTGATCATCACTGCAACATCCTGCTGCATGTCATCTAGAGCAACATCCTGAAGCTCATCATATATGATCATCATAATCATCACTGCAACATCCTGCTGCATGTCATCTAGAGAACCATCCTGAAGCTCATCATCTATGATCATCCTGATCATCACTGCGTCTACCTGATGCATACCAAGTATCTACCTGATACATATCATCATACATGATCCTCCTGATCATCAATGTATCCGCCTGATACAAATACAAATACATGATACATATCACCATACATGATCCACCTGATCATACAATGTATCCACCTGATACATATACAGATACATGGTCCAAGCATCCAACATGATGCATACATACATACATAAAATGATCCAACTGATCATATCCAGCATCCACATGATGCATACATACATACATAAAATGATCCAATTGATCATATCCAGCATCCACATGATGCGTACATACATACATAAAATGATCCAACTGATCATATCCAGCAGAAACCAGAACATCATCCTGATGCTCACCATCCAGCGCTTACATCCACAGCCATGTGAAGGATCCTCCTTCCAACATGCTTGGAATGGCTTCAGCAAATGTGTCCATCACTTCTTCCTTGAAGTATCCTCGATCTGAAGAACGCCAAGTTTCTCTCTGAAGTACTCGAACTTCACCTTGGCTAGTGGCTTCGTCAGCACATTTGCAATCTGCTCGTCCGTCGCAACATACAGGAGCTTCACAGCTCCTCTCTGCACCATATCCCTGATATAGTGATATTTGATCTCTATGTGTTTCGACCTGTCATGAAACACTGGGTTCTTGGACAGCTTTACACAACTCTGGTTATCACAAAAGATACCAGTAGCCTCCAACGGGAGATCAAATAGCTCAGAAAGTAGCTTCTGTAGCCAGACTGCCTCACAACTAGCTGAACAGGCTACAACATACTCTGCCTCAGCTGTACTCAGTGCTACGCAGGACTTCTTCCTACTAAACCAAGAGATCACACCTGATCCCATACTGAAGCAGCACCCATATGTGTTCTTCCTGTCTGCAGCACTGCCAGCCCAATCTGAATCAACATAACCCTGCAGGTTAAACTTTTGATTCGCCTCATACCTGAGCCCATAATCCACTGTACCCTTCAGGTACCTCAGAATATGCTTTACAGCAACCAGGTGAACACTCCTCGGATCCGTCAGGAACTGGCTCAATGTGTTCACAGCAAAGCAAATGTTTGGTCTCGTGTTCGTCAGGTACATCAAGGACCCAATCATCTGGCGATACATAGAGACATCAATCGGCTCAGATGAAGCATCACATAGAAGCTTCAGATTTGATGCCATAGGTGTGGCCATGGCCTTGCAATCCATCATCCTGAACCTCTTTGGGATCTCTACTACATACTTCCCTTGTCCAAGGAAGATTCTATCTGCACTCTGCCACACCTCCATGCAAAAAACAAATAGTGCATCATCCCCAAGTTCTTCATCTCGAACTCGGTAGTAAGCTTCCGTTGCGTGTCGGCAATCAATATATCTTCACCATACCAAGTTCTGCACATATATGATTTCCTATCATGTGTCTCAGAACTAAGTGGCTGCTCTACATACACTTCTTCTTCAACTACACCATTCAAGGAAGCTGTCTTGAATCCATCTGGTGTATCTTCTATTTCATCACTTTTATATTTCTCAATGCTGCCATCTGCAACATGCTTGATCTGATAGTTCCATTTGGAAGTCATAGCAAACTTCCCTTCATGTCTTGGGATTACATCCTAAACATCATTCTTCATGATCAACGGATCATGGCATTTCATTTCTTCATCCCAGATCCTGGGAACTTCAATATCTTCAATATCTTCAATAGATATCTTTGTTGCTGGAACAAATGTTGTAGTTCTTCTTTTGTAGGAGATGGCATATGATATTTCCTACACAACAAGTTAAATTGCATGATTAGAAAACATCTCATAGTTTTCAGAACAAATTCTTACACATAAATAAATATGCCATACAGTCATGCAATTATCTTAGCCAATGCTTGAATACAACATTTATCCATATTCCGTAACTTTCTAGATGCCTTCCAATCTCTACCAGAACATTGTTAAGAGTGTGCACAACTCCCAACATGTCAGCAAAGAGGTTTCATTCTAGATAAGTAGCAATGGAATGTTGTACAGTGCCATAGGCCACTTACCCATGCATATTAGGAGTATATTGTTCATCAATGCAATTATTCTAATATGCATAATACACAACCTAATTCTAGGAACATCAGTATATACATTATTGAACAGTATTATTTAAGAAATGACAATTCAAATACTTATCTTTGTTTGTTCGTTGGGTGGACTCCCTCTGAGTCTTCGCTTCCTTGCAGGAGCTGCTGGAGTCCTAATCTGAAGTAGCTTCTTCTACACCTTTCTGTTGTGGGATGTAGAGAGATGGTCAACTCCCTCTGAATATCTGCATCCTTGCATAAACCATTGGAGTGTACTCCCTCTTGATCTTTGCTTCCTGGATTACCTGTCCTTGAACTTACATTCATCCTTGGTTCCTATGCATGCTTATTAGTATCATGATTGCGTTATCCTTGAGATCTCATATAAAATCATACATTCATTAGTATACTATTAAAACACAATAATCTCAAGCATGTATAGTCATGATCATTTCAAACAGAAAATAATAAGCATTAGCGTTCAAGGTTTATGTAGAATTCTTAAGGTTAGTCAAATCATAAGAAACATAACATGTCTAAACCTGTAATTACTCAAACCTATGACTCTTCAGGTTAGTTGAATCATCAATCAAGATAAGAGATATATTATGCATAAAACCTATACCTTCATGATTCTTCTGGTTAGTCATATCATCAATTAAGGTAAGAAACATAATATGCATACAACCATGATTATTCAAACCTATGACTTCATGAATAATCATTATCAACAACAGTATAAGATCCTAACACAAGGTAGGATTCTAACTTGATATAGGAAAAACATACCTGGATTAGCATGCTAGCTATTTATGTCTAACATACTCACATGATGTCTTCTTGTTCTTCTTCAATGACTTGTGCTAGTAACCTGTATAACTCATAGGTTAACTATTACAAAACCAAGTTATACATACCTCGTAAATGGATCTTCTATGAGATCCATGACAATGGATGAATCTTTGTCCTCATGTTATCATGATCATATGTTCTTGGACCAGAACATGATTTGTCTTTCTTGGTGTACCTTTCATGTTAGTAGACAACATAAACCTCATACAACACCATAATGCATTAGTACAATCATAAGTGTCAACACCCTAACCAATGAATATCTTCTATCATGCATTCATAATTTTGTTAAGGTGATACGACAAATCTAAAATCAAAATTGTACTAACCGTAATAACATGAAGAAAAACATACCATAAACTTAATCATGGACAAATATCGAAACATACCTCGATGAGTCATACCTGTCGAGATCGCTTGTAATCTTCTTATATAAGGCCTTAGCCTCATCTCCCTCTGAAACAGGAACTTCTTCACTCATGCAGATGATCAATCCATCTTCTTCTAGGATTAACCCAATCCACTTGATTTGGAAGAACTGGACCTTGAGCTGGATATGGGTTTGTTAGAGAAACCCCAAAAATTCAAACTTTGAATTTCAACCTTCTGACAGGATAGAAATATATGTCTTGATGAGCTGATCAAGCTGGTATATTCAAAATTTGAAAACTGCAAAGTTTCACTCCTCAATTTTGCCTTTGAAACTTCCGGATTCACTGGACGTGACCTTGAACTGGGGTTTGATGAAGCCCACTCTTCTTCCCAATCAAAATGTTTGATCCAAAGCTCTAAGCTTCTATTTTTCTGAGGAGCTTCCAGCCGTGGTCACAGATTTCAAAAATTCCCATTTTTACAGAAGCCCTAATTTTCCACTTTTCTGATCAAAGTCCTGAACTAGGGTCTAATCAATCCCGGCCTTCTGCCCAACCAAAAATTCTGATCTTGGTCCCTAAATTTCTATTTTGATGAGTAGCATCCATCCGTGCTCTCGGATTACAAAAATTCCAACTTTCTACAAAGCCCTAAATTCCGGAAGCCATGAATGAAGGTACTAAAAAATAATTATGTTTTGACAGAAATATGTACCTGCTTTTTTCTGGTGTAACTCCAAGATTTTCGATCCACGGGGTCTGAAAACGTTTTTTGAGATAGCCTGACCTATTATCTTTCCATCCTGACAGGTCTGACCTCAATTGGATTCTCTGAGAGAGAGTTATGCCAAATGTCGCAACGTGACCTGTTTTGGGATAATACAAGAGAGCGAACTTGTATGGCGTGCCACGTGTCACTGTTTCAACTTCAGCCTCTGAAAACGTTTTCTAAGATAGTACAGTCTGTGTAATACCTGTCACTTTTCACGAAATTTCATTTGGAGCTTCCTAGCCCAAGTTATGACCTTTTTCCCAAGGTCACCTGATTTTGACTCAGATCTGGAAGAGGCAGAAACCCTATATTGTACATATCATAAATCACAAAGTAAAATGAAGTAGAGGTTTTCCTTTGGACACAAGGTACTTGGAGATTTACTCTTCGTCCTGTAACAATTTCAGATCCGAAAACTTTTCCAAAACGGATTTATAGCGAAAGTGCTGCGATGACTAGTTTTTGCTATATCAAGCCCTAGCATCGTAAGTGCAACAAGTGTCATACATGCCATATCATGCCTTCTTTCAGGATATCTATGATACCATGTTAAATTTTCTGAATTTACTTCAATATGATCTAGGATCTTACCTAGGAGAACAACATGTACAGCATATCTACAGCATAGCAATCATGGAGACAATAATGCAAGCACACAAGAGACACAAAGATTTACTTGGGGAAAACCATAAAGGTGAAAAACCCAAATAACTTCCTCAGAGATAGATAGAGCAATGATACAACCAACCATGAGAGATAGACATAACCTAGCAGCAGATCCTCCTCCTCCATAAGTGTGCCACTCCTCCTTGAGTGCATGTGTGAGAAGTGAGTGAGCAAATAGAGTGCCTCCCGCACTCTATTTATACTTGACTTGACTTGCCTTTTTACCTAACTCATGTAGGCTCGAACTTTACCACATAACATAATGCTGAGTGGGCCGACCCCCAATAGGGTGGTCTAATAACCCTTTGACCCACATGACTTATACAAGGCCGACCCCAAATAAGGTGGTCTAATAACCCATCAAGTATAAGTTACGACACTTACAATATAAATGACGACACTTCCTTATAGAGGAATAATACCATCTCTATAGGAATACAATATACATATATGTGAAATACATTCCGAAGTTACATATACATCAACAACATACAGGAGGCATCCATCCATCAATGAGGTTGTGACATGGTGTTCTTGGTTATCAATCTGTGAAATGGTGTTCTGTTGAATTGCTGCTAGTCCTTTACTTTCTAGGTTAATAATTCTTTGTTGTACTCTAGCAACACTATCATTAGAACTTTTCAGTATTTGTTCAAGTTAAAGGGGTCCTCTAGTAGGTGATATGATAAGGATATCACTTCTATTTTCCTCCTGAGGTGCAGGTGTACCAAGAATTACATTCGGTTGTGGGACTATTTGCTGTTTAGAGGTAGATGCCTGTGACTGGCTACGAGTGACAACCGATGATGTTCTTGCTGGAGGAGGTTTATGCATATTATGTTTAGGCATATTTTACTTCAGGCCCTCCTTCTAATGCCATTTGTTGAGGCCTCGAGTGTGTATGTGTTGGAATGGGTTCCAAAGCTCTCAACAGAGGGAGAAAACCTAGCCAGAGGCTTCAGATAATCCTACACAAGTATTACCCTATCCTCAAGCTATTTGGGATGGTTATCTCCCACAGATACAAAGGCCTCTGCTGGCACTTGTGGCTTTGATGCTAAAAGGATCTGTCTTCCAATGAAGGAAAACAAAGTGTGTTTAGTCTGAAACAAATCTACCTAGGAAGGAAAATCTAAGCTAAGTTAGACCTACTCTAAAAGGTGTCTTGTTTAAATGGAGATTAGCTTGATGTGAAAATAAATAAGTACATTCATCCACTTAACATAAATGTGAAGAAGATCAATTCCTTATTTGCTTAAGTTACAATTAATCATTTAAAATTAACTGAATGCAATATTAAGTGTTTAAGCTCATTGAAGATTAACCTATAACCAGTATGTCAATTGAAAAATTAACATAGATTATAATTTACTATAAATCATTTGCAGAAATCGATAAATATTTTAGTTGAAGAAATTCAATTAAAACATAATGCATACACAGATCTAACATAAGGAAAAATCCAGATTAACAATCTATGCATGAAATAATATTTGCAAAGGATTAAACAACATCGATAATAACCTAAAGTAGAAATCAATATTTACCAAAGAAATTTGATCAATGAACAAATGATGATGCAAGAGAATAACTTTATTGTATTAATGAAATTTTGTAAGAAATTACAAGCTCAGCATAAAACAGAGCATCTCCAGTCTTCTTCTGTCGATTTCTACCCCCAAAATGATCATCCCTTGCCTAAGAGAGATCTACCCCTTAAATAATAAATTACAAAAATAATAGAAAGGATAAATTCCCCTTAAACAGGGATTACAAAATCAGAATATTCTATTTAGTGAGGAAATATACCCACTTGTCCCAAACTTCTATCAATTCATCTATATTTGGATAATGAGGAGATTCGAGCCCCAACTGGGCATCACTCATGAATCCTTCAATCTCATTTTTGTCTATTTTATGCCATGTGTGGATAAACATATAGAACTTGTCCTCCAAGGAAACAGGTTGCTTAATCAACCAATCCACGTTTTCAATTTGGATATGCTCAATCTACAGGATTTTCTCCCTAACTTGATCACAATGGGCTTCGACCTGTTCTATCATCAATTTTGGCGGATTTGCCTTCTCGATGAGCCCCATTGCAGGGAATGCCAGTATCTCCATGAGATTGTTTGAGGCATACCATCTTTTTCTGCAAAGGGCTTGAGCATGGTTGATAGTATCTTGTACCGTGTCAATAACATTCTCCGAAGCTTGCACATCAGTTGGGATCCTTCTGAATTTGATGCTGTCCAACTCAGGGATATCAACTGGCTTATCTTCAAGATACTTCTGCCAATCCATGACGTCTTCTACAGCTTTAGAAGCCTGTTTTGTTTTCTCTACTTGCTGACCCAAGGTGCTAGCCATTTTGTCAAAGACAATGTAAGTCTCATGGATTTCACCCAAGGTAGTAAATAGCTTAGCTAGAAGCTGATGATGCTCCAGGTTGACTTGATTGGATAGGTCCTTGAACTCTTGCTGTGAAAACCTAGAAAACGTAGAGGAGGCTCCACTTGCAGTTGCATCCTTTAGCTTTTGTTCAAGCACAAATATCTTTTCAGCATTGGCAGTGTCCAAAGATTCAACATCTTGCAATTGGACTTGAAGAGAAGCATTCTATTCTTGAAGGTCTTCAATCTTATTTTCAAATGCTTTTCTCAGTTCTCGAATGTTAGCTTCATGTTCTTCATTGGCCTTAACCAACTGCTCTTGAAGTTTCTTGATCTCCTCCTTCTTGACATGAATTTTTTTATTTAGTGTGATTACTGAATCAAAATTGGCACCTGCAAAAGCACCCATGGTAGCAGCAATATCCAGTGCTTCTTGTTGTATGTCATCTTATTGCTTGGCCCAAATGATTTGATTAGGAAAGGGGCCCTGCAACACATCCTGATCTCTCCCCCTTTTGTTACCCTTCTTCACCACTACCTTAGCCTTTTTTCTATAGAAATAAGCTCCAAGGGAGGTTACAATATCTTCCTCATAAGTAGCTACCAATTCAGTGGAAGATGTAGCCACATCTCCTGTTGCAATTATTGGGGCTGTCTGAGTAATAGTGGTATTAGGTGTTGTCATCGTAATCTAAGAGGTGTTAAGCGGAGAAGGGATAACTTCAGGGACTAAGGGTAAAGATGTTGGAGTAGGGATTGAAGTAAAAACTTCAGGAAGTGAAAAGGATGCACTGGCAACTAATGGTGAAGATGGAACAACCGGGATTTGGACATCATTGGCTGGTGGTGATGAAATAGATGATGGTGGTTGCAGAGAGACAGTTGAAGACTGGATCTTTGCAACTATTGATGGTGGAATGGAAAGTGGAACTGTCAGGGTTGGAGATGGAACAGTAATGGAAGTTATTGCATGATATAACTGGGATATGGTGGATGGTGGTGTTACCCCAGAAGATAAAGTGGAAAGAGCTTGAATGGATGAAATTAAGAGTGCTGAAGTTGTGGTATCAACAACAATAGTGGTTTCAAGAGACTGTTGATCTGGGACAAGATCATCCATGACTATGGCATCCAACAAATCTATGATTTCCTGAGAACTTTCAGTTTCTTCCTACACCACAGTCACAGAAGGAAGTGTTTCATCTTCCACATCACTGTCTTCAATAGTAAGAGTAGGAATTTCAGAGGCATAAGTTTGAATTTTATGTCTTTAAGCTAGTTTACTCACAACAATCACTTGAACATCACTAATCATGTTGGTTGTAGCAGCCACTTGAATATCAATAGTGGGTTTGGGTACTGCAACCACTTGGGTATCTAGCACCGAAGACTTCATCTGTGCTAATTTCTGCTTGAATTGTTGAGATGTATGCATTAAGATCTTTAATTCTGCAGCAGTTTTCAACTTCAGAGTATCCTCCATAAGGCCTTTTCCTTTGTCTCCATCCGGGTAGGTCAGCATCAATGGAGCACTGGCTTTGTGAGCTTCCTTTTCTTCCCTATATTTATTGTTTGCTCATCAAGCTTGTGTTCCATGTTTCTATAGCTCAAAACCGTGGTTTTAAGCTCCCGCCGATACTGAAAGATATGGCTCTATTCTTCTTTTCTCTTTTCCCTCAGCAGGACTTCAAAGAAATATTAACTCCCTGATAAATAGAGTCATCAAGGATGCATTGATGTGTATAACCAATTTTCATATGCACCTGTTTGAAATGAGCCTCCAGAAATCCTTTGGGGTCATGAGTTCTTTTGGGAGCAAATCCCAATTTCAAAGAAACAATCATGTCTCCCATTATTGCAGCCCAAGTTGAAGTTGGGATAACCAAAGGCCCGAGGTTTAAAGGGAACTTAGGCCATCCCTTCCTTTTGGGACCAATGAGCTTAAGGTAGACACCATCTGTAACAGTCTGATAAGATATCTCCTCAAGTAATAGTCTGTCAGGGACAACTCTTGGTAGAAAATGTATAGTACTGCTTCCCCAGACTCTAATGTAAGCAAAGGATTCTCCCACATACCAGTCACACAATGTAGGGATGAGAGTTTTGGCATCAGGAGAAAAGGAAGGGGCGTCTTCCCTAAAAATCTGCTGGTAAATTGCACCAAAGAAACGGTCACATATGTCATAGAGCAAGGGAACAAAATTGCTTTCCCATAAGGCAGAACAATAAATATGAACAGGGGGTGAGGACTTAGTCCAACTCCACCCCATGGTGGGATACTGAAACTCTGTACATAAAACATCAATTACAAATGTAGAGAAAAAGAAGTATGGCTTCCTTGTAGCTGTTGTTTTTTGATATTTCTCAATGGATGTCCTTAACTCTGCTGATAAAATTGAAGCCCAAGGGAATGACTTCCCCGTTGTTAGGACATGATGGGCGATAGGAGCCCATTCAGTTTGAATACTAAACAATTAGGGAGACCATAAAGTCTGCAGAGCATGGCTGCCAGAAGAGAATAAGGCTCTTTGAACCAGGAAATTGGGTATAAATTATCAGCCCTGGGCATGAAATTTGTCGGTCTTTTCATCCAAGACTTCAGCATTTCATTGAAATTGTACCTAGTATTTGACAACTCAAGGGATGAAACAATGAGGGGTTGAACAGTTGGTTTTAGGACATAAGCTCTGGTAAAAACCTCAGGGCGAAAAGTAGCCAATTGAGACCCTACACTATCATTGAAAAAGAGGTATTTAGGGCTAGCATGGTTTATAATCCACTTAACTGCATCAGTGTAGGGAAGGATAGCAGGTCTGGCATCTATAGCGTGGAGTTGTGAATCCCTAATATTTTCATAAGCAGTGCGGTCACTCTGAATATTAGTTTTGTCATCATTGTCAAAGATGGAGTAAATTTTTTACCAATCCATTTGGTATGTCTCAGAAACCTTATCACTGGTGTCGGCAAGGATGCCGAAGTTTGGGTCTTTGTTCAAAATATCTTTCCAAGGAGTTTTGTAGCGAGTGTTGCGAGACATGTTTGAAAAACTGGAGAAATCTGATGAATAAATAAACACCAATAAGAAAAAAAACTCTAAATAGAAAAAAACCTTGAACAATTGAATGAGAAAGTGACATGAAGCCAACCTGTGCAAGCTGGAAAAAATGGCGAAAATGACCTTTGGTAAAAAGTTGCAAAAATGACCCCTGGTAAAAAGCCGCGAAAAGAACCCCTAGTAAAAACTCACGAAAACGACCCCTAGTAAAAACACGCAGTAAAATCCGCACAAATGGCGAAAGCGACCCCTGGTAAAAATTGGCAGTAAAATCCACACAACAGACAATTTTTGAAAATGAAAAAAGATAAAAGAAAACAAAAACAAAATCAACATATTTATTAATTCCGTATGGTTACATCTGGGCTGTAAGATTAAGACAAATCGACGGCTGAGATCTAATATGGGGAATGCAGAAGACAAGTTGCAGGGGTTTTATTTTTCGGAAATATATACAACGTTCCCACAATCTGCAATCCGCAATTGTGGGTTTCGGGACCACAACTCCAAATAAAAAAAAAACAAAGTGTCATCACTTCCTATGATTTCAGTTCTCTCTTTGAGGCTCACACGTGTGAGATTTTGGCCTTACAAAATAGAGATCCATTCATGTATAACTAGAATGGTCAAGACCGGGAAAATACAAATAACAAGAAGGGTCAGTCGATCCTTCTTTTAGTAGATAATTGTGAACAACAATATCCAGTAATTCACCTATATCCAGACTGATGAACACAAGAAGGATCAGACGACCCTTCTTGTAGTCTAGAACTAGTATACAAATAATAATGGGCAGAATAAGGGTCGGCCGCCCCTTCATTCATGATGGAATTGTGCAAGTATTGAACCTACGAAGTATAGGATGTTAATTCATGTATATTCTGAATGGTGAAGGATGCAAAAATACTAATCAAAAGAAGGGTCGGCCAACCCTTCATTTAAAATGGAAAAAATGGCGAAAACGACCCCTGGTAAAAACTCGCAGTAAAATCCACACAGCAGGTAAATTAAGGTTGCCATCTATTCAATGCATGTAAATTCTATTTTTAATACCAAAAATCTTTTCATTATCGGGTGGCCTGCATATACTTTCATCCAATTTTAAGTCTTAGCTCATTTGATATCATGGAGGAAGAATATACCTTTGGAAGTGGGAATTGTTCTTGCATGCATTAGAGCAAGCTTAAACCCCTAGATTTGCTTATATATCAAAGATTCAAAATGATTATAACTTTGTTCCATATGTGTCAAAATGATTATACCTAATTCTTTGAAGTTTTCTTTGAGCTAGTTGTTAATTTATTGCATCAGTTTTGTTGGACTTGGTCCCAGATAGAATGTGCAATCAGCAAGGTGCTAGAGTTTATTTGAGTCTATCTAAATTAACTTGCCCCCCTTGAGGTCAACCAAGGGGGAAAGTGGGAAACCGAATCATACAGTACTCAGATCCCCGTGCATTCCATTTTTTATATTATCTATCCTTTCCTATCATTCTTGCACCTCTAGTGATAAAGTAATTTGTCTGAGCCCTCCATCTTGCATGATCGATCTGGTACCATTGATCTTCTTCCATGCTTAGCCCCACAACCTTCCACAGTCTTCAATCTCTCAAACGCCGACTTCTGTGCACCTTATATTTGCGTAGTTATTATCAACTATCGATCCTGTCCGCATCCTTTTCGTCCAAAGGTGTGGCCTTTACCGAGGTTCTCGAATTTGGAACGTGCCGATACTCCGTGGATGTTCAATTTGCGAACTAAGCCTTCGCCGCTGATGCCTTTCCCCACCAGATCTGCACTGTCGAAACATGCGGTCCCTACCAAAACTTCGCAAATCTGAAATGACCATTTCCCTGCGCATCTCAAATCACCAAAGTACCTGTCATCCATAGATTTGTGCTTCCACCCGTCGATCTAATTTCCAACTTGCTCACGGGCTAGAAACACTCTTCCCACGCTTAAACCGTCCTATCTTACTTTTGGAACAACGGTTGTGGTCATCGATCTTCGTCAAGCTTCTGTAACCATTGATCTCCATCAAGGTTCTGGCAGTCGGGTAAAATCTGGGCCGTAAGATTAAGAGAAATCGATGGCTGAGATCTAATCTGTGGAATGCGGAAGATGATTTGTGGGGGTTTATTTTTTTGGAAATATATACAACGTTCCCGCAATCTGCAATCCGCAATACGCATTGCGGGTTGCGGGAACACATGTCACAAATACATTATTCAACAGTTCCCGCATCCGCAATCATTTATAACTAGATAGTCACTTCAACAAGCTATAGCATGATATGATGGGGCGTGCATTTTTCTCAAACAATGAATTATGGCGGGCATTCTCTCAGAGCAGTTTTGACTTGTAATACTTTTCCAGAATGACATCAAATTGCAACACTCACACATTGGATGTCATCACTTCCTATGGTGTCAACTCTCTCTTTGAGGCTCACACATGTGAGATTTTGGCCTGCCAAAATAGAGATTAATTCATGTATAACCAGAATGGTCAAGGCTGGAAAAATATAAATCACAAGAAGGGTCAGCCGACCCTTCTTTTAGTACATAATTGTGAACACCAATATCCAGCAATTCACCTGTATCCAGATTGGTGAACACAAGGAGGATTGGACGACCCTTCTGGCAGCCTAGAACAAGTATGAAAATAATATTGGGCAGAAGAAGGGTCGGTCACCCCTTCATTTATGAGGGAATTGTGTAGATATTCAACATACAAAGGATAGGATGTCAATTCATATATATCTAGAATGGCGAAGACCGAAAAAATACTAAGGACAAGAAGGGTCGGCCGACCCTTCATTTAAGCTATAAAAAATGGCAAAAATGACCCCTGGTAAAAACTCGCAATAAAATCCACACAGCAGGTAATTTTCGAAGATGAAAAATAATAAAAGGAAACAAAAAACAATAAACATATTTATTAATTCTGGCGGATTAAGTCTAGGCCGTAAGCTTAAGACAAATCGACGGCTGAGATATAATCTGTGAAAGGAAGAAGACGTGTTGCGGGGATTTATTTTTTGGAAATATATACAACGTTCCCGCAATCCGCAATTGCGGGTTGCGGGACTACCACTCGAAATAAAAAAAACCTGCGTTTCCGCAATCCGCAACCCACAATACACATTGCGGGTTGCAGAAATGCATGTCGCAAATCCATTATTCAAACACTTCCCGCAATCCGCAATCATGTATAACTAGATATCCACTTCAACAAGCTATAGCATGATACGATGGTGCTTGCATGTTTCTCAAACCATGAATTATGGCGGGCATTCTCTCAGAACAGTTTTGACTACTTTTTCCATACATTGTTATTTTCCAAAGTTTCACAAACTTGTCATACTTTTCGAGAATGATGCCAGATAGCATCAGAACACCATCATGTGTCTTTCCATCCATATCACACATTCCATGTGATCATAGATGCCATGTCTTCATACATGCCATGTCATCACTTCCTATCGTGTGATATGTTGGCTTGCCAAAATAGAGATCAATTCATGTATAAACAGAATTGTCAAGACTGGAAAAATATAAATCACGATAAGGGTCGGCTGACCCTTTGTTTAGTAGATAATTGTGAACACCAATATCCAACAATTCACCTATATCCAAACTGGTGAACACAAGAAGGATCAGATGACCCTTCTGAAAGTCTAGAACTAGTATGAAAATAATATTAGGCAGAAGAAGGATCGGACGCCCCTTCATTTATGAGGGAATTGTGCAAATATTCAACCTACGAAGTATAGGCTTTTAATTCATGTATATAATGAATGGTGAAGACTGCAAAACTACTAAGCACAAGAAGGGTCGGTCGACCCTTCATTTAAAAGAGAAATGAAATTGTTTTTAACCTACGAAGGTTGGGACAACAATTCCCCACAACCAACTTCCGCAGAATATGGTAGGGATCAGGACATTGCCTATGTTATAACATGTAAACAATATTTATCCCGACTTCCTACTGTCGACAACATGGATCGGCCATCCCTTCTCTTAGTAGATAATTGTGAACACCAAAAAACGAAGGATCGAACCACCCTTCATGCAGTATAGAACTATTCTGAAAATAATATTTCGCAGAAGAAGGGTTGGCCGCCCCTTCATTCATTTATCTCAAGCCTCATTAAAAAATGGGGTGTTGGTTAATGACATTCAACTTCAAATGAAAACAAACCAAAGTTTCCGCAATCGGCATTGTGGGTTATGGGTCGCGGAAACGCATGTCGCAAATCCATTATTCAAATAGTTCCCGCAATCTGCATTGCGGGTTGCGGAAAGCAGGAATGCAAACATTTACAACCGAAAACCAGAATGGTCAATCATGGAAAAATACTAAGGCTAGGCAGTCATTTCATGTATAACCAGAATGGTGAATAATGAAAAAATCCTAAGCACAAGAAGGGTCGGTCGACCCTTTGTTTAGTAGATAATTGAGAACACCGATATCCAGCAATTCACCTGTATCTAGAATGGTGAGCACAAGAAGGATCAGACGACCCTTCCTACGGTCTAGAACTAGAATGGAAATAATAATGGGCAAATCGCATGAACTGGGGGGACCATTGAAGGAGAACTGGAGACACTCTGTACTTGGAGACTTGTTATGTTTTACAATCTTTAAATAATTTCAGTTAGTTTCTATTTTACTTTCTTTTGTTATATGAATCAAATTCCCTTGATTCATTTTGGTTTTTCATGCATACATCTACTGACTCTGTTTTGTATTGTTAAATCATAAAACATATAAATATGTGTGCTTGATTTATCATTCATATGATTTATATGCAGGTTATGCACCAGTCTATTTCTTTCCTTGATTCATATTGTTTGACATTCTGCAATCACAGCGCAGTCATTATCGTCATAATTTAATATGTTAATTAGGTCATCATTGATAGGACAGTCACATTCTTTTTAATCCTTTCACTAAAATAACACAGGAATCTTTACTCTTGAAAATATGCGTCAACTATGTTCGGGAATATTATTTCAGAAATTAAGGGCTCAATACAAAACGAGTATATCTTCACGATTTCCAACCCTTACTACATTGCCAAAGAAAACATCTAATCCTTTGAATAAAATAACACCGGAATCTTTAGTCTTGAAAATATGCATCAACGCTGCTCGACCATCTTTATTCAAAATTGAAGGGCTCAATACAAAATGAATATCTCTTCTATACATTGTAAAACCTCTCAAGTTAAAACCCTAACTGCTTCATAACTAAAAATAGAAAATTATAAACTAACTATTACATTCCATTTTGGTCAAAATTTATACAATTTCCAAATTTCTCAGAATATAGCATTTGATGTCTTTGTATTGGCTGTAGCTGCTGACAGGGCTTCTTTTTCGAATAGTAGTCTTCAAGTGTGCAAGGTGTACTTCATTTTCCCATATCTCTCCACTGTCTTCCATTGCTATGTAGAAGGTACCTCATAACTAGTCATCTCCTCGACCAGAACTTTCATTTCTATCTTCTCTGCAGTGGAAGTTGAAGGAATCTTTTCAGCTATCATGGCCAGTTGGTTTAGAATTTAAAAGTCAAGGGAGAGTTTCTTCAGTAGAATTTTCCCTATTAGAACATGAGTCAAACCTTGAAATTGCTCATGGTTCCTCCCGATGTTATATAGTAAATCCTTATAATTGTCCTGGGAAATTAATTCATTATTTTCATCCCAAAAAGAAGGAAGTCCCTTTTGTATTACCTTTTCAAATCCCTTTTTGAACGCTTCAACATGTTCCTTCATCTGTTCTGCACTAGCCTGAACATTCTCAATGTGAGAATGTTTTCCAAGGACTCTCCTAGCCCAAGTTATGACTGTTACCCTGTTTTTGATAGCCATTGCTTTCATATCACCTTCTGTTAGAGTATTTAAGAAACTTATGTTACCCTGGGCTGTATCTTTTGGTATCTTATCTAAAACTTCTCTCATTGCTTTACAGCTTTGTAAGCTATCATTTTCTATGGCTTTGTTTATCTTCATAAAATCTAAATAAGGCCTCAATTTTTCATCCTCATCGATGATTGAATCCCAAATCAAACACTTTGCACCTTGCAACGCTAGTTGTCCTGTCACTTGGCCTATCATCCTCTGATTTCTGCCTACCAAATCTTTATTGTTTTTTTTCAACTCTTTTTTTCATTTTCTTTTTTCTGATTTTCCTCTTCTAGTCTTTGTTTTTCTTCTTTTAGTTCTATGATCTCCACCTCTTTCAAGCTAACTTGGGACATAGCTTGAACGATATCATCTGTGCTTGCTTATTTGTTGCCTTGATCTGTTCCTTGCTTCTCTTGTGTTGTATTTGCCAATTTGGCCTTTAGATCTTCAATTTCAGTCTTAAGACTCGATCTATCTTTCTCCCAACTTTCCTCTTTTTCCTCAAACTTGAGCAATTTAGCAAGATAGTCATCCAATTCTCGAGATAAATTTTCTTTTTCTTGTTCTAACGCAGTTAATTCAGAGGCTTGAATTATCCAAGTTGATGGAATTCTAACCTTTTGCTGAATTCTTTGCATATTCTTTTATTTCTCAGCTAAAAGCTTTTTAATTGCCTCCCCTCTATTTGGTTCATCATTTCTCTTCACCAGGTCATCTTGTAATATTTTTATTTGCAGCTGATGAGCTTTGTTCTCTGTTTTCTCTTGCCTCAACTGGATTTGCAACCTGTTCACTGTTTTCTTTAGTTTTTCCACTGTTAAAGTAGATTTCATCATATTGGCATAAATCACCTCTCCAGTCTGTCTGTGTAGGTGAATTTTATCAGGGACTGTTATCTTTTGCAAATTCAATTTCATTTCTGTGACCTTATCATCAGACGATATGGCCAAATTCAAAGTATTTTTGTCTGTATCTCTATAAGTCATCAGAGTAATTTCGGAATCAACAACATTCCTGAATTTTGGAAACAACTTATGCATTGCTTCCGCTGTTGTTTGTCTGTCTTTGCGATATTTTACACATATTTCATCTCTTGAATGAAATTTCCTGGAATCACCTTCACCTCTTGCCTCGTCAAATTCGTATTCCTGTACTTGAATTTCTGGCCCTTGGTCTTTTTCTGTCTTCATTCCCTTTTCATTGTCAGATACAACTACTTCATCTTGCTAGCTTGATTTTAATCTTTTGGCTTCTCTTTCTTCCTCCACCTGCATATCAGTACTTTCCTAAAAACTTCTTTTACTTGTTGCTTCAACCTTTCCTGGGGTAGGTACCATCTCAGGTACCAACTCAGCTGAAACTTTATCCAAGGTAGAAGGATTAGCGTGTGATCTTCCCGAAACTTCTGTGTATGATTCATATTGTAGTAAATTTTCCATCTTCGCCAATCTTTCAACCTCTTGGTGATCAAAGGCTTTATTTTTGTTCTCTTACCTTCTATCAGAAATAACATGACAAGGATCATAATCAATAGCTGTCGCTTTCCTAAAACTCAATGCTTCTAAATTTTTTTGTACAAAGGGAGAGCATTCTTGTTCTTGATGATAAAAGGACCAATTTTTAAAGGGAACTTTATATCTGTAGCTTTCTTGAAATGTAGAAAATGGTCATTTTCTACTGTCAATTTTTTTCTGATAAACTCCAAAGCAAAAACTCTCATAGTAAAAAATGTTGGTAGAATATAGGGCTCCCTAACAAATCCATAAAGTATGATTACTGTATCTTGCTTCCCTAAAAACCAATCTCCAATTGCTTTTTTTGGGCTTAATTGCATCAGGGTCTTCATCTTTGATAATACTGTAGGCAAATTTTCTCCAAACATCAATCTGTATACTTCTGATAAAATAAAACTCATAAAATTAAACACATTGTCTTCCACTGTTTCTGAAAACACAGATTGTGGGGAATGTAAATATTTTCAACTGCTAAACAGGATCATTTTCATTAGGTGTGTCTTGAATCTGAAATGTCTCGAAGTGTGGAAATTCACTAACTGAGAGTGGATGTTCCGAGCCAAGAATTCATCAAATTTAAGGTAGGGTACTTGACTATAATCCATTTCTAGTTTAGCAACACTTAATCTAAAAAGAAAACTTAACTGGACCTCTGTGACCATGGAATCATCATCAAACCCTAAAAACTGTGAAATGAGTGACAAAACTAACTGTGAATTTTCATCAAAGAAATTAATGTCAAGTGGATAGGGGGTGTTATCAATGGCAAGGCCAGGTTTCATAGAACTGGTCATGAAGGTTTGTTTGGTCTCAGGGTATGACTCTCTGTACTGGCTAACTAGGGTTTCTTCGAAAAAATCTTCCTAGTGGTGGGAGGAAAACAGGGGTATAGCTAGTGCTTTCCTAACGGTAGACGCATTTACATGGCAAAGAATTTTCTTTCGTGATGAATTCATAATGACTCTTTGACTTTGAGAATAATTTATTGCACACCACGAAATGAATTCTGGAAACCCTTAAGGTTTTTCGGGATAGAAATGGATAAAACGAGACTTATAAACATTGTGCACATCCAAATTTTTTTTATATAAACCCTTCAACTTGCTTTTGATTTCTGAAACTGAGCATTTAACCATTATGGGGTCACGAATGTCACTATCTCTGTCCACTAGGGTTTCTCCTATCCTCATAGTTTCAAAATTCTGACAGACGGTTTCACTACTTCCTTCCATTATGTAAACATTTCTAGTTACTTTCACGAGTTAAGAGGACCTACCTGGCATGGACATGATGAATAAAATATGCTTTGTCACTTTCGAGCAGCACATACATGTCCCAATATTCCGTCGTTCGCAACACAAAAGTCAATTTTTGATGTGCCCTTCTCTTTTATACACCACCGAAGGTGGTTTCGCAACGCGGGATGGTGGTTTTCCTTACCGCTTTCTCTGATTGAAGAAAGATGTGGAGACGACACGCGTACAGAGGTATGGTATTTCGCAACCGCTCAGACCTCCATTACGTCAGGCATGTTGGCGGTGCGGAAAGATTATGGACCGTCGATCTAACCATCCTTTATCGTATAGACGTTGATCTAACCTCCCTTTTATCATTCTCCCATGAGGTACAACGAGCATTTTCCCAAGGCCACCTAAACCAGTTTTCCAACACTTGGTCATTTCCAAGATTTTCTCCAAGGTTGATCCTGAAACCCTATTTTGGCATACTTATAACTTTCTCCTCAGAAATGATTAAGGCAAACTGAGACCATGACTAGATAGCCACTTCAACAAGATATAGCATGATATGATGGTGTATTCATTTTTATCAAACCATGAATTATGGTGGGCATTCTCTCAGAGCATTTCTTTCTACTTTTTCCATACTTTGTCAATTTCCAAAGTTTGACAAACTTGTCATACTTACCAGAATGATGTCAGATTGAGACACTGACTTAATGATAACACCAAAACACCATCATGTGTCTTTCCAGCCTCATCACACATTCCATGTCATCACTTCCTATGGTGTCAGTTCTCTCTTTGTGGCTCACACGTGTGAGATTTTGGCCTGCCAAAATAGAGATCAATTCATGTATAACTAGAACGGTCAAGACTGGAAAAATACAAATCACAAGAAGGGTCGGTCGACCCTTCGTTTAGTATATAACTGTGAACATGAATATCCATCAATTCACCTGTATCTAGGTTGGTGAACACAAGAAGGATCAGACGACCTTTCTTGCAGTCCAGAATTAGTATGAAAATAATATTGGTCAGAAGAAGGGTCGACTGCCTCTTCATTTATGAGGGAATTGTGCAAATATTCAACCTATGAAGTATAGGCTGTCAATTCATGTATATCCTGAATGGTGAAGACTGCAAAAAACCTAACCACAAGAAGGGTCGAACAACCCTTCATTTAAAAGAGAAATGAAAAAATATTTAATCTATGAAGGTTGGGATGACAATTCCCCACTACCAACTTCCACAGTATATGGTAGAGATCAGGACATTGCCTAAGTTATAACATATAAACAATATTTCTCCCGACTTCTGACTGTCGACAAGAAGGATTGGCCGATCCTTCTTATAGTAGATAATTGAGAACACCAATATTCGACAATTCATCTGTATCCAGAATGGTGAACACAAGAAGGATTGAACCACCCTTCTTGCAGTCTAGAACTATTATGAAAATAATAGTGGGAAGAAGAAGGATCGTCCGACCCTTCATTCATTTATCTCGAGCCCCATTCAAAATGGGGTTTTGGTTAATGAAATTCAACTTGAAATGACCATCATATTATACAGACACTGATTCATTTGATAATTTGTATATTTTTTACATCTTCAAATGACCATCATAATTATCATATTGGAACACCCCAAAAACCAATTTCAAAAGTGCCAATATCAAAAGAAAAAGTATGGTTTTGGAACCTGGATTTGGCACTTTTGGAAACGGATTTGCCTCTTTAGGAACCAGTTTTGTCACTTTTGGAACCCTGATTTGGCATTTTCAGAATTGGTTTTGGCACTTTTGGAATCGGTTTTGGCACTTTTGGAACCGGTTTTGGCACTTTTGGAACCTTGATTTGGCACTTTCAGAACCAGTTTTGGCACTTTTGGAACCTTGATTTGGCACTTTCAGAACCGGTTTTGGCTTTTTCAAAACCGGATTTGGCACTTTTGGAACGGGTTTTGGCACTTTTGGAACCCAGATTTGGCACTTTGGAACCGGATTTTGTTGGATTTTGGGGTTTAGAAAGGCTATTTTTGACTTGTCTTCAAAGTGACTTGGAGTGGAATAAGTCCAAGTTTAATGAAATTGTCGTTTTATCTTCATGTCATGCCAATCCATGTAATCATTGTCACACTAATCTCTCAAAGATAAACTTTTCTATAATACCAAAATAACTACATAGTTGGGCATGTTTTTCCAACTCCAACCTTGGTGGCACAAGCAAATTGCAGTTCTATGTTGGAATATAAATAACAATAACACAAAAAACACTTGAACTTTGCAATCATAGAACGAGATTCATGATCTCATGGGGAAATAGTCTAGTACTCATGTGTGGATGGTCAAAAAAGATATTATAGATTACAATTTGTACCTGTCAAATCTCATCTCTACTACTAGGTCCAACTAATGTGATTAGCTAACCCTAACTATTTCATGTTATTTATTATTTTCCCTAGCTCCTTTAACTTCCTCTTTGACCATTCATCAACCTGTTTGGCCCTTTTGTTACCTATCAACTCTTCATTTTACTTAATTTCATGGCCTTTCATCTACCCTCAGTGTGCTTCCTTGGTCTTTATCATGTTGTTGTCTTCATGTCACCCCAATCCATGTAAGCATTTCCACACTATTATCGCAAAGGTTGACTTTTCTTTAATACCAAAATGACATAGCTAGGGGCATGGTGTTGCAACTTTGACCTTGGTGGAACAAGAAACTTAAAATTCTTTGGTGGCATAGAGATAACACTAACACTTGATAAACACTTAAACTCTACAATCACAAAACTAGATGAACAATCTCATGGGTAAATGGTCTTTTATTCATGTATGAGTGGTTAAAATGGATATTATTCATTATGCTCTGGATCTCTCAACTCTCATCTCTACTATTGTGTCCAGCTAATGCAAGTGGATAACCCCAACCCTATCATTTTATTCATTATTTTCTCTAACTCAATTTATCTTTGTCTCATCACCTACCTCTTTGATCCTTTTTTCCCTATAATCTCTTCAATATCTTACTTGGTTGCATGACCTTTAATATACCATCAATTTGTTTCCTTAGCCTTTATCATGTTGGTATCTTCATGTCATGTCAATCTATGTAAGCATTGTCACACTAATCTATCAAAGGTTGTTATGATACCAGTTGGGGGCCTAGTGGCACAAGAAACTTGCAACTCTATGATGGAATATAGAACACTAACACAATAAACAAATATTTTGCGATATTCTCACAGATACCTAGAGACAAAGATAAAATTCACACTAAGTCTAACAGAGATCAAAAGAATTGAGCATGAAAAATAAAGAAGAAAAAACTGTGTTACAACAAAAGAGAATGAAGAACAATTGGAAAAACTTCCATTACATCATTATTCAATAAAATGTGTACATAAATAAGACATCTCCAAAGGAGAAATTCGTGAGCCTAAAGATGCAGTTGGAATCCACACAAGTGGCAGGCTTCATTTGTATTGGAACCATCTCCCGATAAGGTCTAGTGGCCACTGATGATGAATGGCTAGTAAACTGACGTCGACTGGTGCATGATTGAGTCATTGGGGCTATAAATTAGGGAATGAGACTCCAAGGAGGCACAATATTGACTTGTAGTCGTCAAAATAGGTGCTCCTACACTTAGTAGCAGTGAAACTAGGTGTAACAATTAGTTAACTGAGTGATCAAGAGGACAAGGCACCCTAAATCATGGAGTTGAGTGTACTGACTCCTAAAATCATGCAGGAGGGTGCCTTTGGATTCCACTAATGTAACCAAGGCGCTCCGAATGGATAAGAGGGTTAATGATGACCAAAGATAAGCTCTATGGGGCCTAAATTAAGGACTAGGTGCTAGGAGACTCAACTACCAATCCATGGATGCATGGAGTGCTGCATGGAATGCATGCATGAATGAAAAATGCATGCAAAACTAAGATGATATGGTTAGAATATTCCAACATCATTGGTCTTTATCATGTTGTTGTCTTCATGTCACCCCAATCCATGTAAGCATTGCCACACTATTATCTCAAAGGTTGAATTTTCTCTACTGCCAAAATGACATAGCTAGGGGAATGGTGTTGCAACTTTGACCTTGGTGGGACAAGAAACTTAAAATTCTTTGGTGGCATAGAGATAACACTAACACTTGAAAAACACTTAAATTCTACAATCTCAGAACTAGATGAACAATCTCATGGGTAAATGGTCTTGTATTCATGTATGAGTGTTAAAAATATATATTATTCATTATTCTATGGATCTCTCAACTCTCATCTCTACTATTGTGTCCAGCTAATGCAACTAGCTAACCCCAACTCTATAATTTTATTTATTATTTTCGCTAACTCAATTTCTCTTTGTCTCTTCACCTACCTCTTTGATCTTTTTTTTCCCTATTATCTCTTCGATATCTCACTTGGTTGCATGACCTTTAATCTATCATCGATTTGTTTCCTTAGTCTTGATCATGTTGGTATCTTCATGTCATGCCAATCTATGTAAGCATTGCCACACTAATTTATCAAAGGTTTCTATGATACCAGTTGGGGGCTTGGTGGCACAAGCAACTTGTAACTCTATGATTGAATATAGAACACTAACACAATAAACACTTTATCTCTTCAATCACATAATTATATGCACAATATCAAGGGGAAATGTATAGTACTCATGCATGAATGATTAAAATTGATATTATAGATTATAGATTAGATCTCTGAAATCTCATGCCTACTATTGGGTCAAGGTGACGTTATTTTCTAACTCCAACTCTATCATGTTATTTATTATTTTCCATAACTCCTTTACCTTCCTCTTTGACTCTTCATCAACCTCTTTGTCCCTTTTGTTTCCTATTGACTCTTCATCTTACTTGGTGGCGTGACCTTTTGGCTACCCTCAATGTGTTGCCTTGGTATCTATTATGTTGTTTTCTTCATTTCATGCCAATCCATGTAATCATTGTCACATTATTACATGCCACAAGTCCAACCATCTTCCATAAGCTCTTATTCCATCTCACCTTTATTTGTTCTTTTGTAGCATATTTTGTGAGCTTCATCCTCAACTCTCACATGCTTTATTCTTCCATGACAAAATTGCACTATGCATTATGTTTTATATCTATATAAACATCCCAATGATCTCACAATAATCCATGAAATATTTCTCCCTACATTGATGTAATTTCCATCTACCCTATAATGTTCACACTCTTGCTAAATTTATCATGGTTACTCCTACGACAGCGAACAATCAAACACTCTTACTAGATTGTCATGGATGATCCTACATTAGTGAACGATCAAACACTCTTACTAGATTTCCAACCTCGACCCCAACCTTGAATTAAATCACGACCCTAGTGGGTTAAGGTATGATGGTGTGTCTCTTGTCAAAACAAAAAACCTATATTGCGAACACCTAAAAACAAAATACAAACATTTATCATAATTCTTTAATACTTATTATATTTCCCTCCAAAATAATAACTATGTGATTGCATGTGGAGTACAATGTTCATTGGCAATGCAAGAATTCTCTACTCTTTCCATGTAAGGAATTGATACTCTATTGTGTGGAATGACATAATATACAAAGTACAAATCTTGTTTTAGATTTAGGTAAGTCTGAAGTTGACCTATATCTTGAAGTTCTAATGGTATGTTATTTTTTATGCTCGAGAAGGTCTATTTAGTTAGGGAATACATATCTTTCTTAGAGGAAGATAAAGGGCTAGGTGCTTTGGTGAATAATTGGAAGATAGAGTTGAAATCCACAACCATGGTGTCTAATATTTATGAGCTTGGTATTTTGAAATTCCCTTACAAGTTAATTGGTTGGTTACTTTGCGAACAACTTGGAGAATAAAACACTAAACACATGAACAACGTATGCTACAATGGACAGATGATACACTGAGTGGGACACCAAGGTTAATCCAACAAGATCATTAATGGTTCAATGTGTAAACAACTTCACAGTTTTAATGACTCCAATTACTTTTGCATGCCTCTATATGTGGCAAATATTATTTTGTCCTAGAAAGGATTCAATAGAAACACCACCATCGACCCTATATTGGACCCTATTTAGTTTTGGTATATCATAAGGCATAATGGAGGAAGAATAATGTAAATGACAAATTTATATTGGGGTTTATAGTTTGGAAGTGGTTAACTACAAAAGACAATATTTTTATCAAGGGAAAAACAATTTAGTTTTATTATAAGCTCATATATACAAAGGAGCTTATGGCTTCCATGTTTAACCTCATATTTTGCCCAATTTTTTTTTAGACAATTATATTTTCATGTAATTTTACTAACAAATCACTTAAGCTTATCATTGGTTTTCTTAGCATAGAAAGACATTTTTTTTATGTTCATCACTTTTGGAGGGATATTTATGCAAAACATTAGACACATGTATAATAGTAGGGGAGACTTGAAGAAATAAACTTATTGCATACCAAAGGTTCTAATCTGTTGTGATCCCAAAGGTAACCTTGAAGGATATATGCACTTGAAAGGTGGATGGTCTAGGTAAGCTATTGGTTTTCCAAGAGAAATAGTATAAGCCATGAAACCTCCAATTTATGATTGTGTAAGAAGAAGGATTAGAGATGAAGTCTTAAATTTTAGAGGTTTAAGCCATTTAGCTTTAAAGTGGGGAATGAAGCTAGAGATGTTAATACAAATTAGAATGAAGATGACGATGAAGAAGAAGAATGCCTGGAAAATGAAATTCTTGTATCATTGTATGACGACGACAATAATGATGATGATGACGAGGAGAGTAAATTTCAAACCTCATAGGGTAAAAAATTCATCACATAAATTTGCTCACGTTGATATGTGATTACTCATCATCTTTTGCATGTCAAGAAACATCTCCTTACAAATAACACAACCCCCAAGAAGCTCGTTATTACCTCCCAAATAGGAAGGTGTATAAGAAAAAATCTAAACAAAGTCCTTGTAATTATCCCCCAAAGCCTAAATCCTAGAACCTAGTCAATAAAGGAGCCATAAGGGGAGATTGGGAAAGTAGTGATGACAATGATGATACAATGAGAAATGGCAAGAAAAGGGAAATTATGAAAAATATCCTTATTTACAAGGAAAATATTAAGATTATTAAAAAGAAACAACTAGATAAAAAAGTAATTGATGGAAGAGGAGGAGGAAAAGGAGGAGAAGCACTCCTTTAGGAGGATCAAATATAGGAATTAGCTAAATCACTATGGAGGAGGAGATGAGGCACTCTCCATGACGATCAAATAAAGGAATTGGGTGAAGCACCATTATAAGAACCAAAACTTTCTTATTATAAAAATGTAAACACCTAAGAGAATCAAGATTTAACTATTAATCCTAAACTAAATAGGGAAAAGAATCTTGGAGCCTAAGTAAAAATATTATGTATAAACAATCTTAATTCAGAACTCTGATTTGGAAAAAGATATAATTGTTAATTTAAACTTAAAATATTTTAATTATTCTTATATAATATTTAAAAACATCATCAATGTAATTTTAATTAATTTAATTTATAATTATTAATTTGTTTTTAGCAATAAAAAAACATACTTTTGTTATTCATTAGAGAATAAAAAAGTACATCTCAAATCCATAAAACAGTCCCATAAAGTCTGAATGTATAGTTTCTTCACAAAAACATCCTTCTAATCATGTTCACCCCATCATATTAACATCTAACATCTCCACAATTTACTGGTAGATCTACCATCGACAAAAAAAACAAAAAAAAGGTTACCTCAAGTCAATAATTACATAAAAAAAAATTCTCTATACCACTATTAATTAAGGAATTTTCCACAAATTCCTCCCATTTGATGATACCTTCCTCACCTTCCAAAGCTTCCTTGAATAATATATCAGCATCCTGATTTAGTTCTCTGAAAATATGTTTAAACTCAATCTAAGGGAAAGAGAGAATAAGTTCTTCAATACCTTTGCACCAATTCAATAGAGAAACAACCTACAAATTAGTTATGTGGCATGCCAAGTTGATGACAACCAACGAGTCTCCAAAGGCATGTAAAGTATCAATACCAAATAATTTTTCCATATTTCAAAGACATCATAATCCGAGTAGTTATGTCTTTGTGTTAGTTCCCAAGCCACAATTAAGCTGAAATCTAAACACATGAAATTCATTGAGGTAAAGAATCACACCAGTTGCACATATCCCATCTTTTGCTGCCCCATCAAAAAATCCTAAAGCATATTGTAAGTCAACAAGAGGCTACTACTGTCGCTTTTTATATCCTTTGATGTTTGTAATCACATAATCCTTGAAAATGTTAATTTATCTAATACAAACTTCCTCCACAAAAGGTCTTTTATCCTCAAAGATACATTTGTTCCTAGCATACCAAATACTCCAAGCAACAAAAGCTGGTAAAGTTTCAAATTATTTATAGTTTTTCATCCATAATAGAAATTTTGTTCAAATGTATAATTCCCCCAATGATATTTAATCTTGAGATCATTGCATATAACATTCCAGACTTGTCTAGTAAACTAACACGCAATCATAATATGTTCTACAGTCTCCAGATTATACCAACACAAGTAACATATATTTGGCCCACGCCAACCTCTTTTTATTAGGTTGTCCCATGTTTTTAGACAATTTTCAAAAGTAAACCACATAAAGCATTTAATTTTTAAAGGAAGGTGCCAGCTCCAAAGTGGTTTATACCACCATCTAGGTACCATATACCCAGAGTCCTGTGCAATAACATAATAAGCAGATTTTGTAGTGATATTACCAGAATTCATATTAAAAGACCAAATGAGTAAATGTATTTCTCCATATCAATCCTACATCTTGTAGAATTCAATTTTCCAATATAATCATCCCATTATGTTTCCCAATGATTTCTAAGCCCCAAATATTTTGTTGTAAGCCAATAAGAATTCGACTATGGAAGCCTTTAGCTGGTCTTTGATTTTGTTCAAAGTGTGAAATCCAATCTCTACTAATTATTCTAAAATGTATCGATAAAGTTGATAGTTTTCTTCCAAGCCTGCAATGGGGTCAACACCCACCAGAATATCAGTACCATCCCCCACCTTCCAAGAGAGGCATTTTCCCAACCAATGATAAACTTTGATGAAACCTGACCAAATAGAAGATGAGTTTTTGTGATTTTTATCAGGATTTCTGATCCATCTCACAATATTCCCTTTTATATATTTTGCAGATAACACTTCATTCCATAAACCTGTTCCAAAAATTACCCTCCATAAAAATTTTAATATTAAAGCCATCCCAAATTTGTATAGGATTTTAATACCCCAACCACCCCATTATTTGGGCTTGGAATGTCTCTCCCAACTGGCCATCTTTAATTTTCCCCCATCTACATTCCTAGACCACGGGAAATTAAAGATATGTCTTCTCAGCCAATCAATAATAGACAAATGAATCTGAGAAAGTGAGCGACAATAGACTGGAATTCCAAGTAGAATAGACTTAATAAGATTTAATTTTCCTCCTATAGATAGAAATCTGTAGTTCCAGTGATTGATTCTTTTTTCAAATATTTCAATCAACCAAAACCAATATTTGACCCTATAACCTGTAGGTTTCAGATAATATCCCAAATATTTAAATCCATCCATTAAATTTGCAAATCTATAAGGCATCACCTGAGATATCATATCTAGAAAATATACATCCAATCTGTGTTGAAACATATAGGATTTAGTAATACTTATCTCCATACCTGTCATTGCACATAAGAGTTTTATGATTTCAACATAACAAGACCATTCATCCAAATTACCATTCCCAAATATTATAACATCATCTACAAACAGTAAGTGAGTTATAAAAACTGTAGATGCAATTTTGATGTCTCTTATTTTTCCTTCTCTCTTTGCATTTGATATCATTTGGATGAATCCTTCAATTATAAGCAAAAATAAAAGGGGTGAAAGAGGACAACCTTTTCTAATTCCCCTTGATATTTTAAAGAATTCCGAAGGAGACCCATTAACCAAGACATCAAAGTGTGCTGATGTAACACAAGCCATAATCCAATTTGTGACTAATAAAGGAAAATCAATATGTATCAGTAAAAGTCTAGAAGAAATCCCTAGTCCACCCTATCATATGTTTTAACAAGATCCATATTTAATAAAATAGCCTTAATTTTCTTCTTATTAATGGAATTAAGTACTTCCTATGAAATACCAATAACATCCAATATCTAGAGATCATATAAGAAACCAAAATGCTCTTTCGACATAACTCTAGAAAGATATGGTTTAATCCTATTGGAAATTATTTTAGTAATGATATTATATGAAAGGATGCATAGATCATTAGGCCTAAAGTAATTGAATGAACTGGGCTTATTACACTTAGGAATCATAGTGATGAATGTAGAGTTAAGTGCACCAAAGGAAAATCCTTATGTTCTAGATTGTTCAACCATAGCTAAAATGTCATCTCCCATGATGTCGAAGAAGGAAACAAAAAGCTCCACAGTCCATCCATCTGGACTTGGGATTTTCTCTTTTGCAAATTGTTTTAATGTCTATTCAATTTCACTGAGAGTGACAGGCTCACCAATATGTTCTCCTTCTTCCCTGCTAAAGAAAATTGGTATATGTTTAAGTACTTTCATTTGAGCTTCAATAGGGCATGTCCTAGGATCTTTGAAAATGTCATCAAAGTGTAGCCTGGAAAGATTTCAAAGACCTTTTTTATCATTAGCAATATTTACATTCCCATTTGACATTTCCCATATAGAGTTTATATTCCTACAATGAGAGGAAAAATTATGGAAAAATCTTGTGTTATTATATCCAAGAGCAATCCAAAGAGCTTGACTCTTTAACCTCCAATCCATATCTTCTTGTTTGAGGATTTTTTATTTCCTATTCTTCAAATATTTTAAATCCATCATCTCCAACTCATTTAGAATAAAATCTTCATTCATTGTTAGAATCATCTTAATTTGATCTTCAATTTGATTATAGGAGTCATCTTCCTGATTTTTCTTCTCTTTTTCCCATATGCTAACTTCATTTTTCATCTCTTTTAATTTTAACACCAAAAATTCCATCGGAGAGAAGTCTACAAATAGGTTGAAATTCTGCCACTTCTTACATACCAATTCATGGAAATCATCATTTAAAATCCATGAACTACTGAATTTAAAAGGGTAATTTAAGGGAGTCTTGATACCGTCCAATTGAAGCATGATAGGATAGTGGTCTAAAAAATTTGAATTTTCTACCCATGTCCTATACCTCTACACTGCTTGGATAATATATGTTGTATTTAATAATCTATCCAACCTTTTGCAAATTCTATCTTTACCACTCTTTCCATTTGTCCAAGTTGGCACTAACTTCACAAGTGAAACATCAACCAAAATTTTTCTTTGGAACAAATTTAAGAAATATTATGTCAATGGATCAGGCCGAGATAAGGAGCCCTAAACTTCAGCAAGTGGAAGTGTAAAATTAACACCTCCCTCTATTATAAGGTTTTCCTCATCCAACAAACCCAAATCTTCCAAATAATTCCATAAAATATCCCTATCTCTGTATGATCCATAACAATTCAGAATAGCTAGGTTTTTGTCAAAATTCTTTAATTTTCCTTCTATCAGAATACCCCATTGGCTCTATATGGTCTGAAACTAGAATTCCTAGGATTCCAACTGGCTAATAGTCCACCCGAGAGACCATTAGAATTTATAGCACTCACCTCCCACCCTAGGAGCACATCAGAAAAAACTTCAATAGCTTGTACGTTTGAATACATGGTTCCTTGAATAAAACAATGTTAGGGTTAGTAGCCTTAAATAGCTTGGATAGGGACCTAACCTTCACACCCCTATGCAAACCACGTGTATTCAGGGAGAGAATAGACATTAAGAACCTGTGGAATTGGGTGCATCAGCTATAAGGGCCCGAACAAAGGAGGTCTCAAATGAATTTGGTATAATAGAGTCAGATTCATCTAATCTAACAAAGAGGGGTTTATATCCAGAAACTGATGAAATTACCTTTGCATCTTTATTCCTCTTTTTTCTATTTTGGATAGTAACATTTTGGAATCGTATAGAGTTGACAGGGGAGATGGATGGGTTTGATGTAGGGTTTTGAGTAAATGGTTAGGGGAGATTTAAAACCTTTCAGGCTCGACATCCCTTCTTTATCAACTGGAAAGTTAAGAATTAGAGAAATTATCCTATTTTCAGAATGACCATAGTCAACAGACCCATATTTATGAATAGAAGAAGATACATAACATGGAGCCATCAAAGGCTGATAACAAGGGCTAGTATCATAAATATTCACTACATTTGAAATGGACTTCAAATTATGACCCTCAAAATTTTAAGAAACATACAAGGATTGAGAACCATTTTATTCATATAAATTTAATGGACAATCCAAAACCCTCGTATTAATACCATACAATCTTTTATCTAAGGCCTTTTCCACAGAAATATAGAAATTCAATTCATCCTTAGTCACATCTTCGTAGTAGGTGGGAGATTATGTTTTCTCCATACCTAATTTGTAGTGTAAAGTAGTAGCAGGATTCTCTAGCGGAGCATCTTCAAGAGTCTTTGTTTGATCCGCTCCAGAGTTTGAGGCCCCATCCAATTCCTCCACCCGAAATCCAAATAGAAGTGCAGGGCATCTGGATTTAATATGTCCTGTTTCCCGATGGAAGAAACAAAAAAATGGGATATGAAGATAATCCAATCTCTGACACATAGTGTTGTCTCCCCAAACTATATCCACCTCCATTGGAATTCCTAGAGTAATATCAAGTTCCACCATGACATGGGCTATTTTCTTCACCATACCAAACAGATTATTCTTGTCAATACGAATAAAATGACCCACTGTATTCGCCATGCCTTCCAATTTTAAAGGGAACCCAGGTAACAACATCCATAAGTGTTGTCTTGTCATTTTTTCCTTCTCTGGATAAAATGTCGAATTCCAGTGCTTGAGAATCAGGGAACCCTCCTTCACTAACCAAATACTGCTTAAAATGGTGGGTATATGTACATTATCGAGAAAAACAAAGCATATCTATCCATTTATCAACATATGGATGCGTGGGGCATAACCAAATATAGGTAACCAATGTTGATTTACCCACTTAACCATTTCAAGCATGTTAACCTTTGCATATTCGATCCAACCCACCAGCATATTCGATCCGACCCACCAACACCCTTCTGGTAAGGACCTCCCACCTATCCATGTAAATGTCTACTCCTAGCACATATCTCTCCAACCCTTCACGAGATTTGTATGTTTTAGTCTTCCTTCAAACCCTATCCCTTTCTCCTATGACCCACTTCGATGGGGATTTTTATTGCCAGGGATCTTGATCACTAAATCCTTTCTCTAAACTATGAATCAAAGGAGTAACAAGATGATTGTTTGTTATGAACTCCCCATTCAACGCATATTTGTCCCACAAAACCCCATCACTCAATGGAGGTGGTAATGAAACCTCTCGTAGGTTTTGATCTAGGTTATTAACCAGATCCATTAGTCAAATATGGTAATTGGTATCTGTCACATCAACCCCGATGTGCCAAGAAAGGGACCGGTGAATTTCTATTAATGCCACTTGTTAGGCTAGGTAATGTCACCATCCAGAATATTGCCCCATGCTAGCTAAAAAAGATACAGATCCAAAAATGTATAGATCCAAAAACATTACAGCATGCCAAGAATAGCCGAAAATGGGTAGAAACCCTCCCAAAAAAGTTTTAAAAAGATTACTGATGTAGAAAGGTAAGGAAAATAAAAAAATCCACAAGAGTCGGCCTGAAAGGGGTTTTTGGGAGAAAATGATAAAAAAACCGTAGTTAAATAAATGATATTATTTCTGTAGTTAAAAACCATAAGTTCCCACTTTTTTCTCTTGGTTGGTACTAGGTCGACCAAGGATCGACTGGACTGCAAGTTACTGCAGGAAACCATCATGCTCTCAAAAAAATACCTCAAAATTCAAATTGGAAATAAATCTATATTTAAAAGTATTTGATTTATTTTTCGTAGGGACCTTCCTAGGTTCCCTTGTTTAATTAATATTATCTCTGAATATTTTCTATGTTTTATTTATGTGTTAAAATTTTTGTTTCATTCTTGGTTTTGTTTAAGTTCAAAGTGCAGGTAAAAGCAAGGTTAATTTTGTTTACTATTCATGGAGTTCATACTAAGCTAAATATATCATGTAGGTGAAATAAACTATCAGAATTTCAGAAATTAAAGCATCATATTCCTATTGTAAAATTGCTTTGAGAATTATATATAAATTACAATAATCAATAAATTAAAATACCTGTAGATAGAAAGCCTAACCCCCCCTGTAATACTCAACCACCCAACCTGGCATGCCTCCCTCCCAACTGGAGAGGTCTCACCAACAACCCAGCTACAAGAGGTTCCTCCTAGATCCCTGAGCCCAAACTAAGTACACGCCTCCACCAACCAATGCTTCTCACTCAAGTCTGCTAGCCTCCTCTTGCTGCAATCTATTTTTCCTCCTTCTCCTTTGTTCAATCCTCCTTCTCCTATTCCAAAAAATGGATCCCCTTTCCCAATTTGGTTCTCCTCCTTACCCCCTTCTTGCCACCTCTTTTCTATGCAATTACTACCCTTATCCCCCGAAGTAAATGTTTCCCGTTCCCCAAGTCTTTCTCGAGCCCAACCACTTGACCCTTATTAATAATTTATATATTATATAATGCATCGGTTGGGGTCACTTTCCAACCGTAACTTCTCATTAAATAAAACTTATCCTCATTAATTCCTTTTATCATTCGTTGACTATACAATTCAAAATTTCACCATTAAATTTATAATTTTTATTAAATAAACTCCAAAACATATTTTAACACATTGTTTTATAATTTGAATATGGTAACTATTTATGAATTTACCCTATATTTTAAATTACGGTTCATTCACAATAATAATGATTAATCTCCCCAGTTTTATACACAATGTTATTAGTAAAAAATATATAAAATTTGGTGAATAATTATTCACAATCCAACCGACCTTCATTTTTGACACAATCACAAATAATTATAATTAAAATTGATCAATATATATTTATATTAATTTAATAATATTATTTAAGACTTAATCAACTTATTCACCTAGTACCACATTAATTACACCTTAGTTTATAATTAAACTAATTAACAATTATTACTCAAGATAATAATAGTCTCATTAATATTAATTAACATTATTAACACATAGTTAATTTTAAGGAATCAATTTAATAATATTTTAATTAATATTATTAAAACCATTATCATTTAATAACGAGGTAATTGAACTAACTAAAATCATTAACACTTATTTAACATCTCGTAACCAAGTGCTTCATTCAACAATTAAGTAAATAAAAATCTTATTAACATCATTAACATTAATAATAACCCTAATCTCCATTGATTAACCGTTCGTTGAATAATTTCAACACAACTTATTAAGTTAATATTATTACTTAAGCACAAGCAAATGCATGGTGATAATTTATATTTACAACACATCCAAGCAAAACTTCAATAGATAATTCATATATTCAAGTAGACGAGCTATGTAAGTATAGCTAAGGCTTACATAGATCATGTAGGTACACTAACAATACTTAACCACACAACATGCATAATCACACAAGTTTATTGTTTACTGACGTATTCTTAAACACAATTTGAAATGTTGGATAATTTACTTAACTAAATATAATTAACTGATGAGCAATTATATAAGTTTCTGAGTTACGACACATGACTCAACAAAGGTTTCTCAATCATACACAGTTAATCAATTTTCCTTCCCTACTTCGTGATACACCTAACTTCCTACATCATCTATCTAATTCACAACTAACTTCCACATCCTATTCTTCCTTTGTTATTGTAAACTAAAGTGTCATGCCATGACCGACTCCAGTTAGAACCCATAAGCGGAAGTGTCGACTACATCAACTAAGCTTCCCCATCAGGAACCCACCAGTCATCATCACACACCTTGGGGATTGCACCATAGCACAACCCTCCCATGACTCTGGGTTTCAGGGATAAACAATGGGTAAATCCTCCACCCCCCTAATGGAACAAGGGACTATGTCTACACAGACATAGTGACTATGTTGCGACTTGTACTCAGTTTGTCGTTGTATAACAAATTGGGCGGTTGAGTTTCCTGAAACCCTACCCCACCCATACATCATGATAATAAATACAATAATCATGCTAAATAAATAATGCATCACTTGCATACCATTTATATTTCGGAGTCCATGTCCCTGAAGTACTCCCACCTCGTAGGATCCAACTACCACTTATCCATTTTAACCTGAAGGTTAGTCTCCAACATACGATTGAGAATATCATGCAATCATTGACATGCATATACATTTCATTGCTAAGAAACAATAAACCAATTCATTTCTATGTACCATGCACTTAGTATCACATCTATCCATTCAACATATAAATTTTAACTCGGTATCCACGTACCCATCATTCATTAATTTTGCATGCAAGAGACATAACCAAAACATGAATATATATATATATATACATATCATAACATTAACATCACACACACATATATATCTCTGCAAAATAATAGAACCATATGTCCACAGTGTCATAAAACTGACGAAGTCTCACAATAATAAGCAAATACAACATATAATGATAGTTCAGGTACTAAGGTCAAAATGTGGCATTACATTTTAAATTTTTATAAACCAACTCTCTATATATATCACATAACAAAAATTATCAAATATAATTCTATTTTAATTTATAATTATTAAATATTTGCAGAGGTTAAATACCTCAAGATACAAACTGAAAATAAATTTACATTTTAATTGATCTCTCCTCTTCACATTTTACACACACACAACTATATAGTTTAATCCACTCTATGGAATGAAAGGACGGGGGTTCACCTGTATGTAATTCAAAGAGAAATATTTACATGCGTATAGATTGGTTATTATTAACACATACTAAAAATAACTTATTAGCCTCTCTGGATTGGAAGGACCTGAAGTTCTGTTCCTCGGTAACTACTACTTACTAACTTATAAGCTGGCAGTATCTTCATTGTTTCAAGTTTCACTGCCTTTATTATTTTACATTAAAACTACCTAACTAGTTTCATACATGATAGGGTATTTGGTCTAGTGGTATGATTCTCGCTTTGGGTGTGGAAGGTCCCGACTTCCATTCTTGGAATGACCCATTTTTCCCGTCTAAAAATGTTCTCAGACTGAAAATGACATTTTACTTTAGATTCAAAGCTTTTGAGTTTCTCTCAATCATTACCTGTGACATGATATGGTTAGCATTTCAGTCCTTGCCTTTAGATATGGGATTCATATATGGGATTACTGTCTTCAATTTTAGATTATTCTTGAATATATGTAAAATTTAAGATTCAAGTTTTCATTGTTATTAAATTTTGGAATAAATATTTATTTGATAGTTTATTTTAAATGTAGATAACTGTATTTTTATTTTAACTATTAATTGTATTATTGAAAGATATTAAAAAACAATATTACATCATGCTTGCATTTAATGAATTATAAAAAAAGATAAAAAAAATATAGGTGTAGAATGTTTAACATCATGGTTGTAATTAAAGAATTATAACTTATTATGTTACTTTTTTTTCACCCAGAAAAAGCAATACTTGATATTCATACGAATCAAAGTATACATAGTTTAAACAGTTCATCATAAAACCTTCTAGTAAAGTTCATAACACCGTGCACTCTTCAAATATGTTTCATACTAAACCGACCATGACTATCCACCAAGAATATCATTATACTTGTGAAAACAAGATTGCGCTTTCATCCCCACTTAGTACAATACATATAATAAAGACACCACCTAGTCTATGAGCTAAGCAAAAAAACTCTAGGAACAACATTATCACCTTCTATCCAACAAACATCAACAAAAAGGATTTTTTACCTTGTCTTTGGCCCTTCATGCTTTCGGATCTGCTAGGGTTTCCTTTGCGTTGATTTCCTGCCCCTCTCGCTTTCTCTTGGATTCAATCTAGCCTCCTTTTGAATCCATTGTTGTTGCCTACCCTTGGCAAGCACCATGGTGAATCAACAAGGGAGGGAAAACGACCCCTCCCCTTATTCATCTATGCATGAACCTCCCCTATCAGATAAAAACAAATCCTCCATGCTAAAAATTGGATTGACTAAGAAACCCCTCTTTGACACATCCACTCAGTGTTAAATTTTCAGAATTTACTTCAATCTGATCTAGGATATTAACTGAGAGAACAACATGTACAACAAATCTACAGCATATCAATCATGAACACAATAATGCAAGCACACAAGATACACAGAGATTACTTGGGGAAAACCATAAAGGTGAAAAACCCCAATAACTTCCTCAGAGATAGATAGAGCAATGATACAACCCAAGCATAAGAGATAGACATCTCCTAGCAGCAGCTTCTCCTCCTCCATAATTGTGCCACTCTCCCGAGAGTGTGAAAGAGAATAGAATGTGTAAAATGAGAGAGACACACTCTCTATTTATACACTAACTTGACTAGACCTTTACTCAACTAGGTCGGCCTCAACTTAACCACTTGACATAATGCTGACTGGGCCGACACCCAATAGGGTGGTCTAATAACCCTTTGACCCACATGGCCGACCCCCAATAGGGTGGTCTAATAACCCTTCAACCCACATGACTTATACAGGGCCGACCCCAACAAGGTGGTCTAATAACCCATCAAGTATAAGTTAGAACACTTACAATATAAATGATGACACTTCCATATAGAGGAATAATAACATCTCTATAGGAATACAAACACTTCCGTATAGAGGAATAATAACGTCTCTATAGGAATACAATATACATATATGTGAAATACATTCTGAAGTTACATATAAATCAACACTCCCTCTTAACTAGGAAGGTATTTCTCAACACAAGTCTTCTAGCACAAGTCTTCTTCTCTGGATCATCGTCACTGGATAATCGTCATCGTCACTGCTGCTGCTATCTCAATCAATGTCTGAATCTATTCCTCATAGGAAGTTCTACAGAGCCATTCCTTTTTCATACTGGATGTAGGTCCACCACCTGCAGGTCTTCATCATCACTGGCCATACTGTGGAATCCTCAGGACTTATTACGTGCGTCACAAAACCTGGCTACAGCATCCCAGGCTATTACGAGCACACAACTCTACTTGTCGGATCTCCCAGAAGCACATTACATGTGACCTATCACAAAACTTGGCTGAAGCATCCCAGGCTATTACGAGCACATAGCTCTACCTGTCGGATCTCCCAGGAGCACATTACATGTGATCTCACCACAAAACTGTTGATGTATATGTAACTTCGGAATGTATTTCATATATATTTATTATACCCTTATAAGAGATGTGTTATTCCTCTATAAGGAAGTGTCATCATGTGGATTGACAAGTGTCGCAAGTGTGTGTACTTGCTGGTGGGTTATTAGACCACCATGTGTGGGGTCGGCCCTAAAATATATATTATATTGTGGATGTATCTAGATAGACAAGTCGGCCCCATAAGGTCACTGGGTAAATAGGTTAAGTATAAATAGAGATCGGGAGATCTCTATTTGGATCATTCAGAAAGACACACTTCTCTCACTCAGAAAGTGGCGCACTAGTGAGGAGGAGGATCATCTGCTCTAGGAGACTATCTCAAGTGTATTTTGGTTGTACTTTGGTTGAGCCATTGCTCTCTCTATCTCTGAGGAAGTTGTGGGGTTTTTCACCTTAGGGTTTTCCCCACGGAAACTCTGTGTCTCTTGTCTCTCATGCTTTTGATTCTTGTGATGCTTGTCATGCTTATTGTGATTGTTATGCATTGATATACTGTATATGTTATTCTCTCAGTAAAGATCCAAGAGTATTGTGGATTAATGCTCAAATTTTAACATGGTATCAGAGTTAACCTGAGAAGAAGACATTTTGCAGTGACGGAAACTTGAGTTTCTTGTTTATTGGGTTTCTCTCCACAGTTTTTGGAAAAGCAGTATAGTAGATTGACTCTACTTATCAAGGAGAATCTATCTGTCTAATCAGAATTCAATTCTGAGCATTTTCAGATTTGGCCCTAAACATTAGGGTTTCCACAAAAATAGGAATTTCTGAAATCTAAAGCCATAGCTGGAAGCGCCTTGTAAAAATCGAAGTTTAGAGTTTTGGATCGAGATTTTTGGCTGGGTAAATCTCCGAGAAACTCAAACCCTAATTCAAGGCTCTCCCTAGTTAACCCGGGAGGACAAAAAGGCAAATCTGAAGGGTACAGCTTTGTTGATCTCAAATTCTGAATACACCAGGCTGATCAGCTCATCAAGGCACATCTTTCTATCCTTTCAGAAAGTTGAAATTCACATTTTGAATTTTTAGGGTTTTTCTGACAAACCCTAATCCGGGACCAGATCTAGTTTTCAGCATTTCAAGTGGTAAGACCTACATCTTTTCTATTTCATTTGAAGTACTGTTTAAGATGTATCACCACACCAAGCTTGAGGATAAGCTTCAAGGGGCTAATAACTTCCGATCCTGGAAGTACAGGATTGGGTTAGTCCTGGAGGAGAATGAGTTGGACTCATATATAAAGGAAGACATCCCTATCCCAGAGGATGAAGAGGCTAAGGTATTGCATAAGAAGAACTTGTTCAAGGCAAGAGAATCATTTCTGATTCTATCAAAGACCATCTCATACCCCATGTGTCTTCTCTAAAGACACCCAAGGCTATGTTTGACTCTTTGACCAAGCTATTTGAAGGAAAGAACATAAATCGAAAGATGACCCTGCAGAATCAATTGAAAGGGGTCAAGATGTCGAATGGAGAAACCATTCAATCCTATTTCTCCAAGGTCTCTCAGATCAAGGAACAACTTGAAGCTGTAGATGAAATGGTGGAGAATGGTGAAATTGTTATGACAACTTTGAATGGCCTACCTAGGTCATGGGACTCTTTTATCCATGGGATCTGTGCCAGAAAGAAGTTAATCTCCTTCAGCAGATTATGGGAGGAATGTTCTCAAGAAGAAGCAAGGCTAGTGGCAAGAGAAGAGAATATGGGAAATGAAGATCAAGCTCTCACAGCTCACACTAAGAAGGGCAAGTTCAAGAGGGAGCCATCCCATCACAAGAAGAAATATTCTCATCATTTTCACAAAGACAAGAAATATCTAAGGTGTTTCACTTGTAATGAGAAGGGTCACTTTGCTTCAGAATGTCCCAAGAAAAAAAGGGACAAACACAACAACAACAACTCCAGCAAGAAGAAGAAGGGTAACAAAAGAAGGTACCATGCTCATGCTGCCGAAGATGATGAACCTCCAAAGAAGAAGGCTAGGGAAGAAAGTGATGATAGTAATGATGACTCATCAAGTGAATATGTAATGTTCCTTGTTAGGAATTTTATTAAAATGGCAATTTTCCACTTTTTTTCCCTAGTTCAACCTTTGACTAGTTTTGATCTCTAGGTCCCAAATTTGCCCCAAATGATCCCAAATCTTCTGAGAAGGTATATGAATGATATTAGAACATAAATATTTGTTTCAGGGATGCCTTTGGACCTTTAAAATACTTCTGCAAATCCTCTTTCAATTCTGGTCAATGTAGGTAACTTTACTAGTGATTTCCCTTTGACTAGTATTGGTCTCTAAGTCTCAAATTGACTCGAAATGCCTTCAAATATTCAAGGAAGGTGTATTAATGATATTAGGACTTGAATATGATGTTCAGGGATGATATATGGCCACCAAAAGACCTCTGGAAACTCTCTTAAGATTCTGGACCAAGTATGCAATTTTACTAGTAATTTGGGGTTCAAATCCCCCTGAGGTAAGTACTGAAAATGGCTTCCCAAATGCCTCCAAACCCACTCAAATTTATGAACAGAGGTATGTAATGTGTTAAGTATGTTATTAAGGTCTCATATGTACCATTAATGTTTTATTACAACTGTTCTCACCCTCTCCCATTCAACTGCAAAAATCCCCAATTCGACCCTTAGGGAAATGGCACTATTTCACCTCCCAATACAACTAAACTGAGTAAAAATGCTTCAAATGCTCAAGTACAGTACATGAAACTTGTAGAAGACATCCATGGAATTATATTGACCAAAAATATATCAGAGAATCATCCATTCATTCGAAATCATCATCAATACATTGGCTCACAACAAGGTAGTGGGGAAATGGCATTGTTCTTCCATTAAAAATGAGATTTATACATTTCTACTTGGAATTTCGACCTGAAAATTTTTGGAGATGAAGAACAGAATATTTACTTCATATTACAAAAGAAATGGGGCATTAAAAGCTTCCCCAAAGAGTACAATATCTCACCAAAAACGCCCTCCCTCAAGGATCAAGAATATGCCATCAAAACTGGAAATGGTTGAAGGAGTGAGCTGCAATAGAAGAAACCATGAGCTGCCCTGTAGCTTACACCTGCAAATAAAGACTCCATTAAAGCTCCAAATGAAAGGTCTGAATGGCCTTTCCAATTACCAACTTGGATGGGAATCTTTCACCCTCGAAATTGGCTAAGGCAAGAAACTAGTCATCCACTAGCTCATTCTTTGTTATTAACATTTATAAACTTCTAATGTCCTCCATGGGTCGAATTCCTTTCAAGAGACTCATGCGAATTCAATTTGGGAAGAGATTCCAAAGAACGCCACTTGTACAACAATTCCTAGTCTCCCACTTCCACCAAATCACATGTGGAAGCATCTTAGCTGCCCTAACACCCTTGAGCGCCCTCTTGGAGTCTATTTTTAGCCCTGACATGTCATATATGTCATATGTCAGCCTTCAGGTCTGATTTGTGTCATAGGTGTCATAGCATCTTCATCATTGTTGTCATAGAGCTAGAGAATCTAGCCCAAGTGTCTCACTAGCTCCAAATTGCCTCTTCCTCTTCCATGGGAGTTACTCTTCCTCTATATTTTGACCTTGGATGAGTCATGCAATGAATAATACCTTTTGGACTCCCCCAAGTATGTTACCATTCACCTTGAATTCGAATTGGTGAGAGAATGATGCCAAATGTAGTGGGGAAATCTAGCCATATGTGGGTCCCACTTCCTCCATGTATCTTCATCATGAAATGCCACTTTGATTTTCACTTGTATATATTTATTTATCTCCTTTATTAAATATTTATTCCATTCTAATGTTCAAACATCATTTATTATCCCCATTATTCCAAATCCCAAAGCTTCCACCCCAAACCTAGGAAACTAGTAATTTTCCTCCTTGGCAATTATTTGACCTTTAGCATCAATTTGACAAACTCTAATGAATAGAGCCAATGTGATTAGGCCATTGTGACCCAATACCAAATTTGGGACATGACAAATCCTCCCTTTCCAATATTGCTTGTCCTCAAGCAATTTTAAATGTGGGTGTTGAAGAACCTGCTTTCTGTATAATTCTTTGAAGTTGACATTGAATTGCCCAACCTTGAGTCTTTGAGTTTCCATGAAGATTTTAGAGAGGAACCACCATGCTTGCTGCTGCACTACTCTGATTAAAATCACTTTATTAAGTGGGGAATCCATCTCCCATACTGCTTGCTTCCCCAAAAAATATGAAACCAATGAGATAAAAATTATTCCAGGGTCCCATTGCTTGTATTGCACCCCAACAATTAAAAGTGCTCTCCAACCCATACCATCAGATAAGAGGATTCCTGGATCCCATTTTCTTGTATGCATTCTTCCAAACATCATGAGTACAAAATATATATCATCAAAGTACATAACAACATAATGAAAATGTACATAAAGGAGATGCTTCATCAAAGAGTCATGAAAGTGCTTATACCTCCAAGCATGTAGACCACCATTTTCCAAGTGCATACAATCTTCAAGTGACCCATCAAATCTGCTCCAATGACATAGGTGAGGATCCCATGTCCAATAGTGCTGCTCCAAGAGAATGTGATATGCATCAAAATATTCAGCCATGCATTCTTTCATCCAAGAAGTGAATGAAGAATCTCCACTAAAATCTGAACCAAATAATGAGCAGGAAAAACAAGGAGAATTCAAAGGACTCAAAGAAGTCTCATCCATACATCCATGAGGATATGTATCATCATAAGGTAAAGCAATATGCTGCTGCAATTCTAAATAATGAGGTGCTCTATTCATGTCATCATCAAAAGGAGAGGTAGGAGTTTCATACCCCTCATGTGGCACCACTAGGAAAAAACCTTTCACCCAATTTTCATCCCAAAGTGATGTGGCTGGAAAAGAAGTGTGGGGTGAGGAATTATGAACCAACTTTAATTCTTTACAACTCTTACCCATTGAAATATTTAATTCATCTTCTCCATAATTGGTTGGTCCAACTATTGTGAGATCATGTACCTCTTCCAAGGCTTTGCAACTCTCTCCATGAGGAAACTCATAATCCCTTTGAACAAGGACAAGTGCTTGTCCTTAGTCTTGTTTTAGTGTAGTATCTTCAAGAACCTGCATATCAACATGTACCTCATGTTCCACAATTACATTAGGTTCCTCTTTTGTGGCATAAATTGTTTCATCCTTTTCCTTGAAAAGAGAACCATTGCTCATTACTTTTTCCGAGTTGCTTCCAATTCCACTAAGCAACAATCTGAACTCTTGAAAGTATTGTCTCCACTTGTCTTCAAAGGATCGTTCAAGTAATTTCCTAAACTCCTCATTCTCCTTTAAGGTTCCTTTCTCATCCTTACTCATGGTGACCAATGAATGCACTTCTTCTCCTACTTCTTCCCTTTCACCAAAGTACATCCAGTTTCAGTTTCTAAGGGTGGTGGCTTATTTCTTTGACTCTTGGTATTCATTAATATTCTACCACATCAGGTGCCAAGACCATGCTTTGATACCACTGTAATGTCCCTTGTTAGGAATTTTATTAAAATGGCAATTTTTCACTTTTTTTCCCTAGTTCGACCTTTGACTAGTTTTGATCTCTAGGTCCCAAATTTGCCCCAAATGATCCCAAATCTTCTGAGAAGGTATATGAATGATATTAGAACATAAATATTTGTTTCAGGGATGCCTTTGGACCTTTAAAATACTTCTGCAAATCATCTTTCAATTCTGGTCAATGTAGGTAACTTTACTAGTGATTTCCCTTTGACTAGTATTGGTCTCTAGGTCTCAAATTGACTCGAAATGCCTTCAAATATTCAAGGAAGGTGTATTAATGATATTAGGACTTGAATATGATGTTCAGGGATGATATATGGCCACCAAAAGACCTCTGAAAACTCTCTTAATATTCTGGACCAAGTATGCAATTTTACTAGTAATTTGGGGTTCAAATCCCCCTGAGGTAAGTACTGAAAATGGCTTCCCAAATGCCTCCAAACCCACTCAAATTTATGAAAAGAGGTATGTAATGTGTTAAGTATGTTATTAAGGTCTCATATGCACCATTAATGGTTTATTACAACTGTTCTCACCCTCTCCCATTCAACTGCAAAAATCCCCAATTCGACCCTTGGGGAAATGGCACTATTTCACCTCCCAATACAACTAAACTAAGTAAAAATGCTTCAAATGCTCAAGTACAGTACATGAAACTTGTATAATACATCCATGAAATTATATTTACCACAAATATATCATAGAATCATCCATTCATTCGAAATTATCATCAATACATTGGCTCACAACAAGGTAGTGGGGAAATGGCATTGTTCTTCCATTAAAAATGAGATTTATACATTTCTACTTGGAATTTCGACCTGAAACTTTTTGGAGATGAAGAAAAGAGTATTTAATTCATATTACAAAATAAATGGGGCATTAAAAGCTTCCCCAAAGAGTACAATAGCTCACCAAAAACGCCCTCCCTCAAGGATCAAGAATATGCCATCAAAACTGGAAATGGTTGAAGGAGTGAGCTGCAATAGAAGAAACCATGAGCTTCCCTGTAGCTTACACCTGCAAATAAAGACTCCATTAAATCTCCAAATGAAAGGTCTGAATGGCCTTTCGAATTACCAACTTGGATGGGAATCTTTCACCCTCGAAATTGGCTAAGGCAAGAAACTAGTCATCCACTAGCTCTCCCTCTTCACAAATGCAATTGCAAATTCTACAAATGATCAAAAGATGGTTTCATTATTTGTTATTAACATTTATAAACTTCTAATGTCCTCCATGGGTCGAATTCCTTCCAAGAGACTCATGCCAACTCAAGTTGGGAAGAGATTCCAAAGAACGCCACTTGTACAACAATTCCTAGTCTCCCACTTCCACCAAATCACATGTGGAAGCATCTTAGCTGCCCTAACACCCTTGAGCGCCCTCTTGGAGTCTATTTTTAGCCCTGACATGTCATATATGTCATATGTGAGCCTTCAGGTCTGATTTGTGTCATAGGTGTCATAGCATCTTCATCATTGTTGTCATAGAGCTAGGGAATCTAGCCCAAGTGTCTCACTAGCTCCAAATTGCCTCTTCCTCTTCCATGGGAGTTACTCTTCCTCTATATTTCGACCTTGGATGAGTCATGCAATGAATAATACCTTTTGGACTCCCCCAAGTATGTTACCATTCACCTTGAATTCGAATTGGTGAGAGAATGATGCCAAATGTAGTGGGGAAATCTAGCCATATGTGGGTCCCACTTCCTCCATGTGTCTTCATCATGAAATGCCACTTTGATTTTTACTTGTATATATTTATTTATATCCTTTATTAAATATTTATTCCATTCTAATGTTCAAACATCATTTATTATCCCCATTATTCCAAATCCCAAAGCTTCCACCCCAAACCTAGGAAACTAGTAATTTTCTTCCTTGGCAATTATTTGACCTTTAGCATCAATTTGACAAACTCTAATGAATAGAGCCAATGTGATTAGGCCATTGTGACCCAATACCAAATTTGGGACATGACAGAAGAAGAGTATGTTCTAATCTCTCCTCTCACGGGTACTATCTCCCATGGTTGTAATGATTGGTTAATTGATAGTGGGGATTCCAAACACATGACTGGGTTTAAAGAATCCTTTGTAAATCTGTCTGAACATGAATCACCCCATAAAGTGAAATTTGGGGATGATTATCAATATCCCATCAAAGGAAGTGGTGAAGCCTCCTACAACCTAGATTCTGGAAAATATTTGAAGATGAAAGAAGTCCTTTATGTACCTGGGCTCAAGAAGAACTTACTCTCCATCTCTGCATTGGATACAAAAGGTATGAGGGTTGCATTTGTGGATGGCCAAGTCCTAATGTGGCCAAAGGTAAAGACCATAGATGATGCAGTTGTGATTGGAGAGCAAGAGGGAGGTTTGTATAAATTAAAAGGACAAACTGAACATGCCATGGTGCATGAATCCATGGAGCCAAGTGAAATTTGGCATAGAAGACTTGTTCATATGCACTATAGGGCACTTCCAATTGCAAGCAAGGCTGTAGAGGGTCTTCCTGAAATTAAGACCAAACATGAAGGTGTTTGCAAAGGATGTGCAAAAGGTAAGAATATTAGAAGGCTTTCCTAAGCAGTGAAAGCAAGGCAAAAGATATCCTAGAAATCATCCACTCAGATGTACGTGATCCTATGTCATCCAGTTCTCTAAGTGGGTATGTTTACTATGTCTCATTTTTTGATGAATTCTCCAGGAAGACTTGGGTATACTTCTTGAAAAACAAAGATGAGGTGTTTGATAAGTTCAAGGAATTCAAAACCTTGATGGAGAATCAAATTGACAAAAAGATCAAAACATTCAGATCCGACAATGGTGGAGAATTCACCTCAAGTGACTTCAAAAAGCTTTGCAGTGATTCAAGAATTAAGAGGGAGTTGACTGCTCCTTATAATCCTCAACAGAATGGAGTTGCAGAAAGGAAGAACAGAACAATCATGGAAGCAACAAGGGAAATGCTGCATGACCAAGATCTACCTATGCATCTATGGGCAGAAGCAGCTAGAACAGTTGTATATGTGCAGAACAGAACACCCCACAAGATATTGGACAACAAGACACCAGAAGAGGTCTTTTCTGGTAAGAAACCTGAAGTCAACCATCTCAGAATATTTGGTTGTCCAGTATACACTCATGTCCCAAAGGAAAAGAGGACCAAACTAGATCCTTCAAGAAAGAAGGGTATCTTTGTGGGTTACAGTGAAAGCTCAAAGGCTTATAGAATATACCTTCCAGAGTTCAAGAAGATTGATGTCAGTAGGGATGTAACATTTGATGAAAACTCAGCATTCATCAAATCAAGGAAGGCACCTATCGAAGTTTATGAAGAACCTAAGGAAACTATATTTCAAGACACTACCATGACTGAAGCAATTCCAGAATTTGTTCGTGAGTTTGAAGATCCGCAAGAACCTGTAGATCCACCCTATGAGGATAACTCTCACAAGAGGAAACCTGCATGGGCTAGAGAGCTCATTCAAGATGCAGAAAGATTTGGCATTCCAGAAGAAGAACACAGAGCAAAGAAGAGAACTAGATCACATACCAGCTATGTTGCTTTACTTTGTGACATTATGAACAAAGAACCTTCCAGTTATGAAGAAGCAACGGAAAAGAAAGAATGGAAGGATGCCATGGTTGAGGAATACCAATCAATAATGAAGAATGATGTTTGGGATGTTGTCCCAAGACCTAAAGAGAAGTTTGTTGTGACTTCCAAATGGATCTACAAAATCAAGCATGCTGCAGATGGCAGTGTAGAGAAATACAAAGCAAGATTCGTAGCTCGTGGCTTCTCTCAGAAAGAGGGAATAGATTATGAAGAAAATTTTGCACCTGTAGCCAGGTATACTTCCATCAGAACAGTACTTGCCCTGGCTACAGCAATGAAATGGAAAATACACCAGATGGATGTCAAGATTGCTTTCTTGAATGGTGTAGTTGAAGATGAAGTATACATGGAGCAGCCACTCAGTTTTGAAATACATGACAGGGAGTCATATGTGTGCAGATTGAAGAAATCCTTGTATGGATTGAAGCAAGCTCCCAGAACTTGGTATGGTAGGATGGACAGTTTCCTATCTAGTTTGGGATTTACCAAGAGTAAAGAGGATTCCAACCTCTACTACAAGGTTGAGGAAGGGAATCCTGTGATTCTACTCCTGTATGTGGATGACTTATTTGTAACAGGATATGATAGATTGATTGTAGATACTAAGAGGAAGCTTGCTGCTGAGTTCGATATGAAAGATTTGGGAATGATGCATTATTTCCTAGGTATGGAGGTGTGGCAAAATTCAGGTGGGATCTTCCCTGGTCAAGGGAAGTACACAGTAGATATTCTGAAGAGATTTGGGATGATGGATTGCAAGGCCATGGCCACACCCATGGCATCAAATCTAAATCTTCTATGTGATGCTTCATCTGAGCCGGTTGATGTCTCTATGTATCGTTAGATGATTGGGTCCTTGATGTACTTGACGAACACGAGACTAGATATTTGCTTTGCAGTGAACACATTGAGCTAGTTCCTGATGGATCCGAGGAGTGTTCATCTGGTTGCTGTAAAGCATGTTCTGAGGTACCTTAAGGGTACAGTGGATTATGGGCTCAAGTATGAAGCGAATCAAAAGTTTAACCTGCAGGGCTGCGTTGATTCAGATTGGGCTGGCAGTGCTGCAGATAGGAAGAGCACATCTGGGTGTTGCTTCAGTATGGGATCAGGTGTGATCTCTTGGTTCAGCAAGAAGCAGTCCTGCATAGCACTGAGTACGGATGAGGTAGAGTATGTTGCAGCCTGTTCAGCTAGTTGTGAGGCAGTATGGCTACGGAAGCTACTGTCTGAGTTATTTGATCTCCCATTGGATGCTACTGGTATATTCTGCGATAACCAGAGTTGTGTGAAGCTGTCTGAGAACCCAGTGTTTCATGACAGGTAGAAACACATAGAGATCAAATATCACTATATCAGGGATATGGTGCAGAGAGGAGCCGTGAAGCTCTTGTATGTTGCGATGGACAAACAGATTGCAGATGTGCTGACGAAGCCACTAGCCAGGGTGAAGTTTGAGTACTTCAGGGAGAGGCTTGGTGTTCTTCAGATCAATGACACTTCGAGGAAGAAGTGATGGACACATTTGCTGAAGCCATCCCAAGCATGTTGGAAGGAGGATCCTTCATATGGCTGTGGATGTAAGTGCTGGATGATGAGTATCAGGATGATGCTCCAGTTACTGCTCTTTATATGCATCATTTTGGATGCTGGATATGATCAGTTGGATCATTTATATTTGTATGTATGTACGCATCGTGTTGATGCTGGATATGATCAGTTGGATTATTTATATTTGTATGTATGTACGCATCGTGTTGATGCTGGATATGATCAGTTGGATCATTTATATGTATGTACGCATCATGTTGGATGCTAGATATGATTGGTTGGATCATTTGTATGTATTTGTATATGCATCATGTTGGATGCTTGGACCATGTATCTGTATCAGGTGGATACATTGTATGATCAGATAGATCATGTATGTTTATATGTATCATGTATTTGTATTTGTATCAGGTGGATACACTGTATGATCAGGTGGATCATGTATGATGATATGTATCAGGTAGATACTTGGTGTGCATTAGGTGGATGCATTGTATGATCAGGTTGATCATGATGATGAGCTTCAGGATTTTGCTCCAGATGATATGTACCAGGATTGTACAAGTGATGATGATCAGTATGATCATGGGCATCAGGATGATGCCTGGTGCGATGATGATCCGTTGGATCATGAGTATCAGGTTGATACTTGGAGGTCAGAGATGATATGTGGCAGGTTGTGCAAATAGCATGTAATCAGTCCTGGGAGGTCTTGTCGGTCGTGCTGCGACACATAAATGTTCCTGGGGTACTCTTTCCGGTATTGCTATGTAGTATGTAATTAGTCCTCAGATATCCGATAGGTTGAGCTGTGTGCTCATAATCAGTCCTGGGATGAGGCATTACTACGGAGACATGTAATCAGTCTTGGAGATCCAAGAGGTTGAGCTGTGTGCTCGTAATTAGTCCTGGGATGCTCTTTAGAGATCTTGCTGGTCGTGCTACTGCACATAAATGTTCCTGGGATGCTCTTTAAAGGTTTTGTCTATCCACATGTAATCAGTCCTGGAGATCTGAGAGGTTGAGCTGTATGCTCGTAATAAGTCCTAGGATGCTCTTTAGAGATCTTGTCGGTCGTGCTGCGGCACATAAATGTTCCTGGGATGCTCTTTAAAGGTATTGTGGAGGAGATGCATGTAATCAGTCCTGGGAGATCTTGCTGGTCGTGCTTAGGCACATAAATGTTCATGGGATACTCTTTCTGGTATTGCATCCACACATACAATTAGTCCTAAGAGGCCACCTCTATCAGACCGTTCGCACAGATGATGACGACCTGCAGGTTGTGGGCCTACATCTAGTATGAAAAAGGATTGGCTCTGTAGAACTTCCTATGATGAGTAGAGTCAGAGATTCGTTGAGATAGCAGTAGCAGTGACGATGATGATGACGATGCATCGATGACGATGATCCGGAGAAGAAGACTTGTCTAGCAGAACTGTGTCGAGAAATACCTTGCTAGTTAAGAGGGAGTGTTGATGTATATGTAACTTCGGAATGTATTTCATCTATGTATTTCATAAATATTTATTGTACCCTTATAAGAGATGTGTTATTCCTCTATAAGGAAGTGTCGTCATGTGGATTGACAAGTGTCGCAAGTGTGTGTACTTGCCGATGGGTTATTAGACCACCATGTGTGGGGTCAGCTCTAAAATATATATTATATTGTGGATGTATCTAGACAGACAAGTTGGCCCCATAAGGTCACTGGGCAAACAGGTTAAGTATAAAAAGAGATCGGGACATCTCTATTTGGATCATTCAGAAAGACACACTTCTCTCACTCAGAAAGTGGCGCACTAGTGAGGAGGAGGATCATATGCTCTAGGAGACTATCTCAAGTGTATTTTTGTTGTACTTTGGTTGAGCCATTGCTCTCTCTATCTCTGAGGAAGTTGTGGGGTTTTTCACCTTAGGGTTTTCCCCATGGAAACTCTGTGTCTCTTGTCTCTCATGCTTTTGATTCTTGTGATGCTTTTCATGCTTATCGTGATTGTTATGCATTTATATACTGTATATGTTATTCTATCAGTAAAGATCCAAGAGTATTGTGAATTAATGCTCAAATTTTAACAAAAACCTGGCTGAAGCATCCCAGGTTGTTACGAGCACACAGCTCTACCTGTCGGATCTCCCAGGAGCACATTACATGTGGTCCACCACAAAACATGGCTAAAGCATCTGAGGCCTTTTTAATCCTGTCCAGATCTCCCAGGAGAAAATTACATGTGGTCATGGAAAAACATGACTGAAGCATCTGAGGCCTTTTTCACCCTGTCCAGATCTCCCAGGGGAAAATTACATGCCATAGGAAAAAACCTCACAAGAGCATCTCAAGATGTTACGGGTACACAACTCCGACTTGAAGATCTCCCAGGGCACAAATTACATGTCCTCCCAGAGCAATGTCTCGAAAGAGCATCCCAGGCTGTTACGGGTACACAACTCCGACCTATAGGATCTCCCAGACATGCTCATCTGCACAACTTGATCCACGGCCACAAAGTATCACCCTGATACTCACCATACATCATCCTGATGTACACATGATCATCCTAATCATCATCACTGCATCGTCCTAATGCATGTCATCTGGAGAAGCTCATCATCCATGATCATCCTGATCATACAATGCATCCACCTGATGCATACCAAGTATCTACCTGATACATATCATCATATACAATGTATCTACCTGATACATACATAGATACATGATCCACACAATGTATCCATCCACATACATGATCTACCTGATCATACCTGATACATATACAGATACATGGTCCAAACATCCAACATGATGCGTACATACATAAATGTAAATGATCCAACTGATCATATCCAGCATCCAACATGATGCGTACATACATTAATGTAAATGATCCAATTGATCATACAGAGCAGAAACTAGAACATCATCCTGATGCTCATCATCCAGCGCTTACAAACACAGCCATGTGAAGGATCCTCCTTCCAGCATGCTTGGAATGGCTTCATCAAATGTCTTCATCACTTCTTCCTCGAAGTGCCATCGATCTGAAGAACACCAAGCCTCTCTCTGAAGTACTCGAACTTCACTCTGGCTAGTGGCTTCATCAGCACATCTGCAATCTGCTCATCCGTCGCAACATACAGGAGCTTCACTGCTCCTCTCTACACCATATCCTTGATATAGTGGTATTTGATCTCTATGTGTTTCGACCTGTCGTGGAACACCGGGTTCTCAGACAGCTTCACACAACTCTGGTTGTCACAAAAGATACCAGTAGTCTCCAATGGGAGATCAAATAACTCTGACAGTAGCTTCTGAAGACATACTGCCTCACAACTAGCTGAACAGGCTGCAACATACTCTGCCTCAGCTGTACTCAATGCTACGCAGGATTGATTCCTGCTAAACCAAGAGATCACACCTGATCCCATACTGAAGCAGCACCCAGATGTGCTCTTCCTATCTGCAGCACTGCCTCCCCAATCTGAATCAACATAACCCTGTAGGTTAAACTTTTGATTCGCTTCATACCTAAGCCCATAATCAATTGTACCCTTCAGGTACACCAAGGACCCAATCATCTGACGATACATCGTGACATCAACCAGATCAGATGGAGCATCACACAGAAGCTTCAGGTTCGATGCCATAGGTGTGGCCATAGCCTTACAGTCCATGATCCTGAACCTCTTCAGGATCTCTACTACATACTTCCCTTGTCCAAGGAAGATTCCATTTGTACTCTGCCACACCTCCATGCCAAAAACAAATAGTGCATCATCCCCAAGTTCTTCATCTCGAACTCGGCATCAAGCTTCCGTTGCATGTCGGCAATCAATCTATCCTCACCTGTTACAAACAGGTCATCCACATACAATAGTAGTATCACTGGATTGCCTTCCTCAACCTTGTAGTAAAGGTTGGAATCCACTTTACTCTTGGTAAAGCCCAAACTAGATAGAAAGCTGTCTATCTTACCATACCAAGTTCTTCACATATATGACTCCATGTCATGTGTCTTAGAACCAAGTGGCTTCTCCACATATACTTCTTCTTCAACTACACCATTCAATAAGGCTGTCTTGAAATCCATCTGGTGTATCTTCCACTTCATCACTACACCCAGAGCAAGTACGGATCTAATGGAAGTGTATCTAGCTACAAGAGCAAAAGTCTCTTTACTACCACCTGCAGCATGCTTGATCTTGTAGATCCTCTTGGAAGTCACTACAGACTACCCTTTTGGACTGCATCCAAAACATCTTCATGATCGACTGGTACTCCTCGATCATGGCGTTCTTCCCAAATCCTGGGAACTTCAATATCTTCAATATTTTCAATAGATAACTTTGTTGCTGAACAAATGTTGTAGTCCTTCTTTTGTAGGTGATGGTATACGTCTTTCCTACACAACAAGTTAAATTGAATGATTAGAAAACATCTCATAGTTTTCAGAACAAATTCTTACACATAAAGAAATATGTCATACAGTCATGCAATTATCTTAGCCAATGCTTCAATACAACATTTATCCATATCCCGTAACTTTCTAGATGCCTTCCAATCTCTACCAGAACATTGTTAAGAGTGTGCACAAGTCCCAACATGTCAGCAAAGAGGTTTCATTCTAGATATGTAGCAATGGAATGTTGTATAGTGCCATAGGCCACTTACGCATGTATATTAGTAGTATACTATTCATCAATGCAACTATTCTAATATGCATAATACACAACCTAATTATAGGAACATCAGTATATACATTATTGAACAGTATTATTTAAACAATAAAATATGCAAGTAATGACAATTCAAATACTTAACTTTGTTTGTTTGTTGGGTTGACTCCCTCTCAGTCTTTGCTTATTTTCTGCAACTCCATTCTAATGTGGATTGTGAGAAGTGGTCAACTCCCTTTGAATATCTGCATCCTTGCAGAAACTACTGAAGTGTGCTCCGTCTTGATCTTTGCTTCCTTCCAGGAACAACTAGAGCGTCCTCTCTCTTGATCTTTGCTTCCTGGATTTCCTGTCCTTGAACTTATATCCATCCTTAATCACTATGCATGCTTATTAGTATCATCATTGTGTTATCATTGAGGTCTCATACATAATCATACATTCATTAGTATATTCTTAATACTATCAAAACACAATAATCTTAAGCATGTAGAGTCATGATCATTTCAAATAGAAATAATAAGCATTTCAAGGCTTATATAGGACTCTTATGGTTAGTCATATCATAAATTAAAGTAAGAAACATAATATGCCTAAACCCGTGATTACTCAAACCTATACCTTCATGAATAATCATTATCAACAACACAACAATATAAGATCCTAACACAAGGTAGGATTCTAGCTTGATATAGGAAAAACATACATGGATTAGCATGCTAGCTAGTTATGTCTAACATACCCACATAATGTCTTCTGGTTCTCTTCAATGACTTGTTCTAGTAACCTGCATGTCTCATAAGTTATCCATTGTAGAACCAAGTTATACATACCTCGTAAAAAGATTTTCTAAGTGATCCATGACAATGGATGAATCTTTGACTTCATGTCATCATGATCATATGTTCTTGAACTAGAACATGATTTGTCTTTCTTGGTGTACCTTTCATGTTAACGAACAACATAAACCTCATACAACACCATAATGCATTAGTTCAATCATAAGTGTCAACACCCTAATGCATGCATTCATAATTTTGTTAAGGTGATACGATAAGTCTAAAATCAAGATTGTTCTCACCGTAATAACATGAAGACAAACATATGATAAACTTAATCATGAACAAATCTTGAGACATACCTAGATGAGTCATACCTGTCGAGATTGCTTGTAATCTTCTTATGTAAGGCCTTAGCCTCATCTCCCTTTAAAACAGGAACTTCTTCACTTATGCAGGTGACCAATCCATCCTATTCTAGGATTGAACCAATCCACTTGATTTGCAGGAACTGGATTTGGAGCTATATTAGGGTTTGTCAGAGAAACCCCAAAAATTCAAACTTTGAATTTCAAACTTCCGAAACGATAGAAATATGCACCTTGATGAGCTGATCAATCTGGTATATTCAGAATTTGAAAACTGCAAAGTTTCACTCCTCAATTTTGCCTTTGAACTTCTAGATTCACTGGATGTGACCCTAAAATGGGGTTTGATGAAGCCCACTCTTCTACCCAATCAAAAGGTTTGATCCAAATCTCTAAGCTTCTATTTTTCTAAGTAGCTTCCAGCCATGGCCACAGATTTCAAAAATTCCCATTTTTACAAAAGCCCTAATTTTCCACTTTTCTGATCAAAGTGACGAACTAGGGTCTAATCAAGCCCGGCCTTCTTCCCAACCAAAAATTCTGATCTTGGTCTCTAAATTTTGATTTTGATGAGTAGCATTCAGCTGTGGTCTCTGATTACAAGAATTCCAACTTTCTCTAAAACCCTAAATTCTGGAAGCCATGAATGAAGGTGCTCAAAAATAATCTTGTTTTGACAGAAATATGTACCTGATTGTTTCTGGTGTAACTCTGCTCTTTTAGATCCACAGGATCTGAAAACTTTTTATGTGGTAGACTGACCTATCATATTTCCATCCCGATAGGTCTGATCTCAATTGCATTTTCTGAGAGAGAGTTATGCCAAGTGTCGCAACGTGACCTGTTTATGGGATAATACAGGAGAGCGAACTTGTACGGCGGGCCACATGTCAATGTTTCAACTTCAGCCTCTGAAACAGTTTCCTAAGATAGTACAGCCTGTTTAATACCTTTCACTTTTTATGAAATTTTATTTGGAGCTTCCTAGCCCAAGTTATGACCTTTTTTCCAAGGTCACCTGTTTTTGACTCAGATCTGGAAGAGGTAGAAACCCTATATTGTATAGATCATAAATCACAAAATACAATGAATTAGAGGTTGTCCTTTGTACACAAGGTACATGGGGATCTAATCTTCGACCTGTAAAAGTTTCAAATCTGAAACATTCGCCAAAAGGGATTTATAGCGAAAGTGCTACGATGACTGGTTTTTGTTGTATCAAGCCCTAGCATCGTAAGTGCAACAAGTGTCATACATGCCATATCATGCCTTCTTTCAGGCTAGCTCTGATACCATGTTAAATTTTCAGAATTTACTTCAATCTGATCTAGGATCTTAACTGAGAGAACAACATGTACAACAAATCTACAGCATATCAATCATGGACACAATAATGCAAGCACACAAGAGACACAGAGTTTACTTGGGGAAAACCATAAAGGTGAAAAACCCCAGTAACTTCCTCAGAGATAGATAGAGCAATGATACAACCCAAGCATAAGAGATAGACATCTCCTAGCAGTAGCATCTCCTTGTCCACAAGTGCTCCACTCTCCCGAGAGTGTGAGAGAGAATAGAATGTGTAAAATGAGAGAGACACACTCTCTATTTATACACTAACTTGACTTGACCTTTACTCAACTAGGTCGGCCTCAACTTAACCACTTAACATAATGCTGACTGGGCCAACACCCAATAGGGTGGTCTAATAACCCTTTGACCCACATGGCCAACCCCCAATAGGGTGGTCTAATAACCCTTCGACCCACATGACTTATACAGGGCCAACCCCAACAAGGTGGTCTAATAACCCATCAAGTATAAGTTACGACACTTACAATATAAATGACGACACATCCATATAGAGGAATAATAACATCTCTATAGGAATACAAACACTTCCGTATAGAGGAACAATAACGTATCTATAGGAATACAATATACATATATGTGAAATACATTCCGAAGTTACATATACATCAACACTCATGATGCAGCTATGAATACCCCACCAGTTGGGACAGATCAAGGGAAAATCTAAGGTACAAGCACATGCATCGCAAAGTTTGCCAAAAGGCCTTGCATCCCATTGTCTCCATCCCACATCAATGCGCAAACCTAGCATATGAAAGACCGCGTGCTTATTGGGAAATTTATAGGGCTTTGGCCCACAGAGAAGGCCCTCCAAGGATGGATCGAAGCGAAGTGGAAGTTTAAATCTCACTATTATTTGCAGTTTGGTTCCAAGGGATTTTTTACAGTCATCTTCCACCGACTCAAAGATAAAAATAAGATTGAAGACGAAGGGCCCTACTTCTTCAACTCCGCAGGGCTTTATGTTCACAATTGGGTGGAGTGCTTCAATCTAGACAAGGAGGACATCACCTGGGCTCCTATCTAGATTCGCATGTACTCCTTCCCTTAGGAATATTGGGATGAGGAAACATTCCAAGATATAGGTAATGCCTTGGGTAGCTTCGTTAAAATTGTTGATATGATAAACAAAAACAAGTTCACTCCCTAAGAACAGATCTATGTCTATATGCATATTGAAAAAGCCTTGCTAGACTTAATTTTCCTGACTCATGAAGACCATGAGTGGATACAACCACTGCATTACGAACATGTCCCTTTACACTTTAGAAGATACCATGAGTATGGCCAATTATACAGGGATTGCTCATTGAATAAAACTAGCCCTGAGAAACAACAATCGATTGCCATTGATGACGATGGCTTCTAGAAGGATAATAAGAAGCGCCGCCACGACATAAATCCTCCAACCATAGACAAAAGACCACTCCCTCAACTAGTTATAGCTTTGGGAATCTTGATGGACATCTAGAGGAAATCAACCCCGACACAAATCAAGAGAAACCATCGGCCAAGAAACCTCATCAAGAACCGCATCAGGAACAAGGTATAGATATTGAAAAGGACATGCAGAACCTAAAGTAGAATGATCCATCCTCCTTGAAGGCCTCAACCTAGAACGCTAGCACCCCTGAACCTAGTCACACATAGCCAAACTATGATTTAGGGCCTGATGTTGTAATGGACGAAGAAATGAGTGATGTGGACACAGGAGAGTTGGATCTCCCAGGGCTAGAAGATGCATATAGCCGCAACTCCTACAACACCATTTCACCCAAGCAAATTAAATTTCTTAAGGAATCCCTAGCCAAAGCTAGGGCCAGTAGTAAGCTTGGAATCCAAAATATCCTCTAGAAGGAAAAGAAAAATGTACTCAAGGACAACAAGAATTGGGGCCATAAAACTGATCTGTAGAGAATCAACTTGCTTGGCACCAAGCTAGTTGAGTCAAAGCGATACGCTCAGTTAACATAATTTTTTCATGCCCTCAACCCCCGTATCCAATGAAGCTTATCTCTTTGAATGTTCGGGGCATAAATGGCCTCTCCAAGCATCGAATGATCAAGCGAAAGAGCCTCTGGGATAAACCCATTGTTCTCTTTCTGCAGGAGATGAAATGCACAAGTGATATTCTGCAAAATTTAATGACTCAGCTTTGGAAGAGGAGTCATGCAACAATGGTGGATGCGTCAGGAGCTTACGGAGGCTTATCCATTGCATGCAACCCAAAAGAAATCTCTCTCACTAACTTTTCATCCACTACCAACTCTCTTTCAGCCTCTTTTCACATGCTCGGGACATGCATCCATGGATCCCTGGTGAATGTCTATGGACCTCAAATCCCTACTTAGAATATTAAAATGCTAGAATATCTGGAATGGTTCATGCAGCAAGCCCCTGGTTCCAATTGTATTATTGGAGGCGATTTCAACATGATCACATCGTTGCAGGAAAGAAAAGGAGGCAAAAGCGTACTCACACTATAGGACCTTCGCTTTAAAGAGCTCATCGAATATAGCCTCCCGGTGGATATGGAAACCTCGAGTGGCATATCCACTTGGAATAAAAAGTGAGGGGGAGTGAAGCAGATAGCTTCCAGATAGCCTCTATTTTTCCTTCTATTGGTTTGGATCACTGGCCTATCCCATTGTTCTGGAAAAGGATAGGCGTTCAAGCACATAGGCCCTTCTATTTTGAGAAATTTTGGCACTTCCATCCGGACTTTCAAGAAACAATTCAAGCCTGTTTGCAAAACATAAACATCTCAGGCGAATCAAAATGTTTTTCATGTAGCAAAATTTGAAGCAACTCAGGTACTTCAAGCTCAAAGATTGGAACAAAATCACTTTTGTCATGAAAAGGAACTGGAACGGCTTTAGGAACAAGTCATTCTGAATGGCCACTTTGAGGACAACATGCACAAAGAAGAAGAGTTAAAAACCCAAATCGAGGACTGTTGTAAGAAGGAGGAGATCCTTTGGAAGAAAAAAACGAGAATCTCCTGGCTGAAAGAGGGGGAGCGAAACACCTCCTTTTTCCACCGCTCCACTATCTAGCATAGAATGCACAACCGAATTTATTTTCTTAAATCAGAGGAGGGGACACATTTAAAATAGCATGAAGAGATCGAGCAGGAGCTATTAAATTTCTATAAGGTCCTCCTCACAAATCCTTTTTCAAACAGAGAAGAGGCCATCAACTAGGTAACCAACCATATCCCCAAACTTCTCACAGATGAGAACAAAACTACTCTCATGCATCCTACCACTATGCAGGAGATTGAAGTGGTGGTGAGTCAAATGGCAAAAGGGAAATCTCTAGGCCCAGATGGCTTCACTATCAATTTCTTTCACCACTGTTGGGATTTTATAAAGCAAGAAGTTCTAGACTTGGTTGAGGATTCAAGAAGAAAGTAGTGGGTCCTCCCATCTCTCAACGCCACTTACATCACCTTGGTCGCTAAAGAAGATAAAGATGATATCCCAAGTAAGTTCTGACCTATCTCTCTCTGTAATGTCATTTACAAAATCATTACCAAGGTCGCTTCCAACTTCCTTAAGCCTCTCTTACACTTTCTCATCTCACCAGAACAAATAAGATATGTAGAAAGTCACTAAATTCTAGATGGAATTATCCTTTCCCATGAGGTAACTCACTCCTTGAAATTTACCAAAAAACCAGGTATGGTCCTTAAACTTTATATTTCCAAGGATTTTGATAAGCTCAGCAGGGAATACATTGAAAAAGTCTTGTTTGCCTTTGGCTTCAACCCCACCTGGACTCCCTCGATCCTCTCCCTCACTTCCTCTGCGTTCTTTTCTATTATGGTTAATGGGTCTCCCTCTTCCACATTCTTCCCCTCCAGAGGAATTTTTCAAGGAGACCCATTGTCACCTTTTCTTTTCATCCTAATGGCTGAAGGGGTCGGAAGGATGTTAAAGCAAGCACTTGCCACATGAAACCTTAAAGACCTATCCCTGCACAACAGTCCTCCGCTCACCCATCGGTAGTTTGTGGATGATAACCTTCTCCTAGATCATTCCTCTCTCTAGGAAGCTCGAAATATTAAGTGAATCCTTCAAATGTTTTCTAATTCTTTCGGGGATACCATTAACCTAGAGAAACCCCAAATCTATTTCTTCAACAACCCGGTCATCGGCTAGCGCAACATTGCCAGAATCATCATTTTTTCTATGTTTACTCTTCCTACCAAGTACCTTGGGGCACCCCTATTCGATTCTGCATCAAGCACTCTTCATGGAGAGAGATTCTGGATAAGCTCGAACACAAAATGGCCTCCTGGACCTTTAGATCGCTCAACTTTGCAATCCATCTTGTTCTTCTCAAAGCAATGATCCAAACCATGCCCCTCTATCGTTTTTTGGTCCTTGTTGCCCCTAAGTGGGTCCTCAAAGCTATATGTGCTCACCATCGCACTTTTCTTTGGGGAGGAGACAACAGAGGTCATAAGTGGGCCCTTGTTAAGTGGGATACTATTTCTATTCCCAAGCTAATGGGTGGCCTTGGGCTCAGGGATCCGGAGACCAACAATATAGTTCTTTGTGCAAACATTTGGTGGAATTGGATTGTTAAAAATTCAAATCCTTGGGCACAACTATGGAACAAAAAGTATGATAGGGGGTGGACACCTCAACAACTTATTAGATATTATTAATACCCTCCAATTTCTCTCATATGGAAAGAATCCAACCTCCAACGAGCTCGCATCCAACACCACATATTCTAGGAACTTAGAGATGGGACTTCAACGAACTTCTCGTCTGAATCATGGTAGAAACTCCCTAGAGTGGAAAACTTATAGAATCCCCCAAGATTTCAAGATTTTATGCATAAATCAGATAGCAAAAAGTCTACAATTTTTGGTCGGAGAACAACTCTTCATACTTCAGGGTCTGGAAAGAGCGTAGGATTTGGTATAACAACCACGGGAATGAGGAAATTGAGGCGGTTTGGGAAGAAATATAATAATGAAAAATACGAAAGCATCATGGCCCAGCCATCATTCGGTGGGGAAATAATCCAAAGTGATTCTTGTTCAAGGAGGACTACATGATTCTCACCCAGATGCCAGTAACTCAGCAACAACCTCACTGGAATTGAATCGGGTGATCAAAACTTTGGACAAAAATCTCCACCTTCCTCTGGATTCTCTCCCACAGCGTAATCTAACTTCGGATAGTATCCTCAAAAGAGGTTTTTAGGGCCCCTCATGATGTGTTCATTTCTATCAAGACTCGGAATCAATTGATCATCTCCTGGACTCTTTCCCTTTTGTAAATGAGTTCTGGGATAAAATAGCGATGACTTGTAGACGATCCAATAGAGTAAGTGGAGACATTTTCCAAACGATCCATTCTTGGGAAGTTGAACCTTTTCAAAGTGCACTTTTAAATAGATTATGGAAGTTCATTCTAGTATTATTAGTGTGGGATATCTGGAAGGAGAGGAACCAATGTATCTTCATCGGGAAAAGTAGCTCAAAGATCGAAATATGGTGTTCTTTTAAAGGAAACCTTCAAGAAACTCTATACCTTTAGCACTAGAAAAACCTGAATCTCCCTGCTAATCAAGAAGAAGCCCACATCTTGGGAAATTGGGACCTTACTCCTCCGACGCAAATCCCCCTCCCCCCTCCCTAAGAGAAAGCCTCCCCCAAGCCCAGATTGTTAGATCCCCCCATATGGATTCTTCAAACTCGAATTTGATGGCATCTCTAAGGGAAATCCCGTTCCAACAGGATTTGGTGGGGTTTTTCGGAATGGAGATGGTACCATTATGAGAGTCTTCTTTGGAATGACGGGTCAGGATATCAATAATGCAGCTGAACTAGCTTCTCTTAATGTTGGAATTCAGATTGCCACAAGATGGAATCTCCTTCCTCTCATCGTTGAAGGAGATTCCAATATCATAATTACATTCATCATCTACATTCAAAACGATTCCCAGATATCCAAATTATCACCCATCTGGCATCTTGACCAGGTCTTCCAGAGTGTTGTGGACCCGATTCCCATGGCAGGCATGATCACATTTCACCATGTTAGAAGGAAAGCAAATTCCCTTGCAGACTGGCTGACTAATGAGGGAGTTACTAGAAAGCATCCTTGCTGGATGTGGATTTTGACTCCTTGACTCTGGAGAGCCTCATTCTAAAATGGAGTTGAATCACCTCTAAGGACTATGCTACTTTGGATGCGGGTGACGATGTGCACGAGCCGACACGTGAAGGTAATGTGCACGCTGATCTGGCATCGAGCCACCAGGGAATCCAACATGTTTGAGGATTTATTAAGGAGGTGGAGAGAGGTACAGTCTCAATGGAGCTTGATGGGGCAACGTGACAACATCCCCATGTAAAATTTGTGATTTATAGGTCGAATGAGGTCTTAATATCCCATCAGTTGTGTATTTTAGTTTCTCCACGGGCAGATGTTTGTGGTGTGTTTTTTTGTGGAGTACTACCACACAGAAGCCATGCCTTTGTGCCTTCCTGGCACTCTAATAAGAGGGGGAGGAGGGTGTGGTGCTTCTGGTCGTAGAGATATGGCATCATACGCCAACAAAGGATATGAGGAGACTATCCCGCTTCCTATTCACATCCTCGTTGATGAGTGGGAAGTAGCGATTGTGTTGTAGAAATCAGACTCCCCCCACACTGTTGGGATAGTCAAACATTATTGGATTATAAAGAATATGATGGTTCATTTTATGGAGGATATTCAGGTTAAGTGGATAAAATCAAAGGAGACTGTGATGGACATGCGCCTGTGCCTATTGCAGGTTAGCGATGGCTTAAACAGACTTGATGATGGTTTTGGTAGCGAGCACACTCTGTTTGGGAAGTGTCATGAGGAAGCAGACGTCCAAATATTTTTTTGACAAATAGTTAGCTTCCATATTAAAGTCCCTATAGATGTGATGGAAATGAATTTATGAAAAAAGACTCTTGAATCTTTTTGATATGAACTTCCCACCACTCCAAAAGGTTTACCTGAATGCTACATTTATAAAGAGGCCAATCTATAACCTCTTTGGAGTCTCCTGCAACCTATAAATGAGATACATGTTTTAGATGAGCAATATATAACAATCCCCATAATGCTAACAATTAAGCCAATGTATTGGAACATGGGCCACAACCAATCCATATCTTGATGATATGACCCTCTTTCATAATCAACACCATCCCAACATCCCCTCTCTCTTGGTTATATTGAGAAGCTCCATCAAAATATCCAATAGGGATGTTACGAACAAAAACAGGTGCTTTGATGGATCTAGATTTATGAGGCTTGGTATCACCATTCCACTCCTTATAAGCCCCTATAATATTCAAGATAACTTTATGAGCATTAACAGGGGAACTATAAAACAACACCATATTCCTATGCTTCCAAATTCCTCAACAAGCAAAACATGGGAGTTATTCAAACTTTGGGACAGATGCAATCCAGGAACTAAAACTAGAAACCAATGACAAGGATTCCCAAATCCCGGTAATCTTTAGCATAGATCTCACTTCCCTCCAAACAAGTTTGTAAAATTCACAGTGTACTAGAAGATGGTTAATAGATTCAATATTTTTAAAACATAAAGAACAAACACTAGGACCAACACCCCCTCTCTTAACAAAGTAAGAGCCTTGTTCTCCAACGCTAACCAACAGAAAAGCTTGATCTTTAAAGGGAAATTCCACTTCCATAAACATTTGTACCACCATTTTGAAATGTCTTGTATAGAAGACAAGAAAAGGGAATCGTGTGCATGCTTTGTTGTAACTTTTCCATTTGAAACATTCCAGGTCCAAGCAAGAGTATCCTTAGAATCAGCTAGAAATATTCCACAATTCTACAGCCCCTTGATGAATCAAGACCATTCATCATGTAACACACCCTACAACACTAGGTTTGATCCGGATTTATGTGAGAAAAAAATGAAAGAGCATATATAGAACCATAAACATAGATATATTGCAAGGAACATAGTGATAGAATAAACCTAGATTCTATTAAATGAATGAAACATAACATATTGTAAAATAAAAGCAGTTAGAATGGTGGTAGACATATCTATGAGAAGATATGTGGTGGCTACACTCATTCATGAAAAGCTGATTACAAATGGAGGTCGAAGGGCCTTTTTATCGTAAACATCAAAGACCTAACCCTAGGAGATGAACTGTGATGCAAGGGCATACAATCCCAAGAATACCAGTCGAAATTGAGGCGACTAAAGTCATCTAGAGGATGTTCAATAGAGTCGTCTAGAGGACAGTTGAATACCTCTAGAGAAGTGTGGACGGATAATCGATGGAAGGAAGTCATGGGTACTAAATAGTTATGGACGATCCTAAGAAAATCAATCAAAGTATTGTTGATGGAGTCAAGGTATAGTTGAAGGAGTGTCGAATGGAAGGGCATAGTAAGGCTGATAGGTAAGTGAGGCTGACGACAATGAAATCTACCGACAGGAACCGAGGGACACATAACTGTGGAGGTAGTTGGATAAGTTATTGCACAGTTATGGCTGTTGTTATAGAATTACAGATGGTGAGAGGAGCTCAATGGATACAGGTGAATGTTTAAATGCAGAAGAGACATGCCTAGAAGTGCAAGAAGGTTCTAGAGGAAGAATTGAACATGAAATTTGAGCCGAGAGCATCTATAAATATGAGTTCGAGTTCACAAATATGGAAGCTAAACCTGAGTGTGCAAGCACATCCATGCTTATGTGATATTTCAAAGAGATGATAGAATAATTGAGTGTGAGAGCGACTGGAGCAGAGATTTGCATCTAAATTGTAAATTCATCTTCATATCGATTCCTTGATTAATAGAAGGCCATAATTATTGGCACCTTGTTGTATCTTGTGTGTTTTTCTTGTTTTCCGCCTTGATTTGCAGGTGACTTAGGTTATGTTTGCATTAGTTGGTATCAGAGCAGGAAGTGTCCTATGTGAGGTTCCATTTGTGGTTGGGTAGAGTTGCACGAGGTGGTAGTAACCTAGTTGTGATTGGGAAGTGGTAATCTGGTCGATTAAGTGAGAGTGATGGCTCAAAGGGGCATTAACATCTATGCCAGAGGATAGATACAGCATGGAGGTTCATGTGTGACCATCGATCGGGAGATGTTTGAAGAATGCATTCATACCATGACGAGTTTGAAGAGTGAGTTAGAAGCAGTAAAGGAAGCCTAGAGAAGAGGGTTTGATGTCAAAACCATTGACCATAGTGATGTAGAGGTTGAGGATGAAGGAAATACTCCTGAGGCTAAAGAGGAAGAAGACCGAGAAGACAAATTGTTGAATGTTCTATCTGAGATGAAGAGTAGGTCTAATATGGAAGTGACTACCTACTTAGGGAGCCGTAATCCTGAAGGGTTAATAGACTATATTAGGGATATGGAAGAATATTTTGATATGGAGCAAATAGAAGACCCAAAAAGGGTAAAGGTTGCTTGTTTAAATTTGAAGGGTCATGCCTCATTGTCGTGGTACAGTGTACAGGCTAACAAGGTAAACAAGTGAAAAGAAAAGGTGAATACTTGGTACAGAATGGTCACCAAGTTGAAGGATAAGTTCCTTCCTACCGACTACATGATATCTATGTTTAAGAACTTGCAAAACCTGAGACAGAAGGAGCTGACCATTCAAGAATTCATTGAAGAATTCTATCAATTGTCTATTAGGTCGAGATAGACTGACGAAAGCGAGGAAGCAATCATAAGGTGTGTTAATGGCCTGAGTTGAGCTTGTTGAGGTTCAGGATAGTTGGGGAAGCTTACCAATTAGCCCTAAAAGTAGAGGAAAAATTGTCCAAGAAGACTTCGATGAGTAGGGCAAAGTCGGCTGCTTGAATTCAGAAGTTTGCTTCCGCAAGAGGATAGACTATTAGGTAGAGGAAGGAGGAAGGTCATGAAGAACGACGAGAAGAAGGATGTTTTGGAAAATACACACCAGCATACCGATGAGGAGGTGAGTACCCCAGAAGTTGAGGCACATATAGTTGGAGAGCATCTTTTGGAGGAAGACGTGTAGACCAACCTAAGTTCATCTCCTATACGTGTTGGAAACTGGGCCACAAGACGTATGAGTGCCCAAAAAACTTGCAAGTTGCGAGTCAGCAGGAGATGAATTAAGGAACTGAAGGCGGAGCTGGTTCAACCACAAGAAAGAGCATGGTGGAGATTACGTTGGATGGAGGTAGGAACTTTATGACCTAACATACATTATTGCAACCTGGGCGACAGGAGGAGAGGCAATCGACATAGAGGAAGTCTATCTTCTAGACAAAGGTAAATATCCAGGATAGGTGTTGTATAACCATCGTCGATGGAGGCAACAAAGATAATTTGGTGTCGACAGAGGGCATCGACAAGATGGGTTTGAAATGCCAACCACACCCGAGTGCTTATCAAGTGTTGTGGCTACAAAAGGGACATCATGTCAGAGTGACTAAGCAATCCTTGATAAATGTCAATATTATTGAGTGCTACAACAATGTACAATGCGATGTAATTTCAATAGATGCATGCCATCTATTGCTCAAATGACAATGGAAATATGACCATAATATGGTGTACAAATTTGTAGAAATACCATCACAGTCAAGGAGAATGGAAAAAAAATTCAACTGATTCCCTTGGCCGAAGAACTAAATAGATAAGGAAAGGAAAATAACTACTGGGAAAGAAGAGTGTAGATGTGCTTCGCCAAGGAGTTCCCGCAGGAGGAAAAGAAGAAACGTTGTTTTTTCGCAGTCATCCCAAGGGGTTGAGTGTGGATCATCTGACAGGAGGTATACCGACTGAAGTTGGGAAGGCATTTTCGGAGTTCAAATGCATAATGGTCGATGAGATGTCAACAAGATTGTCTCCAAAAAGAAGTATATAGTATCATATCAACTTGATACCAGGGTCAAATCTACCAAACAAAGCACCCCATAGAATGATGTCGACTAAGAATGCAGAATTGAACCAACAGGTCCAAGAGTTGTTGGATAGAGGATTGATCAGAGAAAGTCTGAGTCCTTGTGTAGTACCAATTGTACTACCACCTAAGAAGGGATAAGAATGGAGGATGTGCTTTGATTCAAGGGTCATCAACAACATCACCATCAAGTACAAATTTCCATTACTAAGAATGGATGACTTGATCAACTGCTTGAGTGGAGCCAAATACTTCACCAAGATCAACCTGAAAAGTGGATATCACCAAATTAGGATTAGGGAAGGTGATGAGTGGAAGGCATCCTTCAAAATAAAGGAAGGACTATATGAGTGGTTGGTTATTCCATTTGGGTTGAAGAATGCACAAAGTACATTCATTAGGCTGATGAAAGAGGTGTTGAAACCATTTCTGAGAAAATAATTTGTTGTTTCCCTTGGCGACATTCCAATTTTTAGCAAGACTAGGGTCAAGCACTTGACTCGCTTGAGGAAAGTGCTACAAAATTTAAACTAGGAGAAGCTACTAGTGAATTTGCAGAATTGTTCCTTCATGCAGGAGGAATTGGTATACTTGGGATTCATAATCTCAAGTCAGGGACTGAAGATGGACCTAGAAAAAGGTGAAAGTGATTCTCGATTAGCCTGAGCCGACGAACGCCACTAAGGTGAGAACCTTTCATGGACTAACCAGTTTTTACTGGAAGTTCATCAGGGATTTTAGTCGGATGTGTGCACCGTTGATGACGTGCATGGAGAAGTGTGATTTCATATGGACAGAGGTTGTTGACCAACGCGACCTCGATCGACAGGGGTTCGCCTCACTATCGACACATACCTCAGTCTCCCTAGGCATCGTCCCGGGCAGGTTTGAGCCCGCCCAGCAACACCCACAGAGCAGATGAGGTCTCACCCACGCCGTCCAGGAAGTGCAGATGGAACCATGTTTCTGCCAAGGGAGGAGGAGAGTTGTGGCTGCACGGACTAGCTCTATTGCAGTACTTAACAAGAAACTTTAAGCATTCGACATGGAATTATAACATATTACTTAATCACAACATTTATCATCACAGCAACAGTAAACAGATATTGCATCAATAAAACATAACAACATTCATATATCCCAACATTGCACAAAGATTGTACCAAAACATCATCATTACATTACTGTCGCAGTCGTGTACCAGAAGCAAAGCATAGATCTCCGTACACATATATCTCCTTATCTCTCTCCTGTCATTCCTCTATTCATCTCTATCTATCTCCCTAACACTTACAACTCTCATCTATTTATAGGCTTCTGCCATTACAATGTTTGTCCACTTACTAATGACTTCCTAACGACACTATGGACAAATGACCCAATATCTAACTGACTAGATCCAAATGACCCAAAAAACCCAGATACCACGATACAATTGACTCAACGTGACATAACATGTGGTCCAAGTGACCCAAAACCCGCCAACTGTGGTATACTTAAACACAAAATACTCCTTCCGCGCCCTCATCCGATGTGTCGCAGCGTTGGTAGTACTACGACATTTCCTCATCAAACCGCCTACCAATAGGCCCCCAACACAATCTTGTGGCTCGCCCTCGAGCCATGTCAACTGCTGGACATCGTACATGCCAACTGCTCTTGCTGTCTAGAGCATGTGGTGTGCTTCTGCTCCTTCAGCTATACTGATCATCGTCTCGTTGTTCGGTAAGTCTTACCTGAAAGTGGGGAGCCCCCTACTTGTTGTCATGTACATCTCAAACTCATGATCAAGTCTCTATGAATGGTACCAATGGGAAGGAAAAGAGGACGAACACTTCCAAGGTGCGAAATGAGCAGATGACTCTGGCACAACTATTTCGCACCAGAAAATGGCTCCTACTATGGCCGGGGAGCTACCGCCCCAACCATCTCATTGGTCAAGAGAAGCACAATCCTTCGAACAACTACTGCATACTTAAGCATGCTGGTCTGACCCTTGGCTCCATCATACCATAGCGTAAATGCACCCACTGTATCAAGGTGCTCATGGACACTCGTTGTTCGAGCTCGCAGGGCCCCTGGGGTACTGCCACAGAAAATGAAGTGAAGCATTTCCACAGCCTCCTTGGAATTCCTCACAACTCAACTCTCTAACTGATCTAATAGCATAACCACGCTATTTCAGAAAGACTTCTTTGTACCGAACTATGGTCGGCCTCTGCTATTTATAGCCAGACCATGCTCGGGTCACGACGGGGAGAATGATGCCTCAGTACCTCGCATCTGCGTTCGTGAACCCATCAACTAACGCAGTGGGTGGCGACCATGCTGCCACCGAAGATCCCACGTGCCATCGTGTTAGCAATCTCCTCACATCTTCCTGATTGTACCGGCCCAGCGTGCCATGTGCAAAACATACCGTCGTCATGTGGTAACCAAGCGAAATCATGTATAGAGATGATGGCATAGGGTTGTAAGAAGTTAGCGGGACAGTAGTCACAATACTGCCCTGTACCCCTAAATCCTCTGTAATCATCACAAAATCCTGCATGTACTCAACCAAATCCACCTTCGATCCTAGTTGCAAGACTGTCATGTGTCTCTGACTGCTTCAAACTTGCGGCACAAGCCTCCCTGCTTGCACATTCCTTCTTTTGTAAGTGGGCCATCGGCCACCAAACAACCTGCAACACACACTCTCTTTCTTTTCTTTTTTTTTCTTTTTTTTTCCCAATGCAACTCAGGCATCGCACTGTTCCAAGCCCGAACGATAGGGCTTCAACCTGTGACCATTTACCAGCTTGGGGAGTATCGCCCCATCCATCTACTGCAACTAAACCACTCCCCTGAAGTAATACTACTGATGCAATATGGACCCAGCCAATGCATCTGCAATTTTCTTGGTTGTTTCATAAAATTGCTGTCAGACAGCAGCACCAAGTCGCCTTGTTGAAATTGTTTAATTTTGATGTGGCGATCATGCCATGCCTTCTGGCGATCCTTCTCCACCCCTTGGTGAAATCCAGTGATAAATCGATCCTCTTCCAGCTGCACCAATTGCACTAAACGTTCATCTAAGGCTGCGACATCGTCCATGCCCATAACAGCCGCAATGCGTAGACTCGGAACAATGTACTCCATTGGCATAATCGCTTCCTTCCCATATACCAGCTTAAAAGGTGTTTGACTAGTCAACCTTTTACATGTGGTGCGATAGGCCCACAACATTGCTGAGATTTTCAGATCCCAGTCATTGCGGTTCGCATTGCACACCTTGGTCAGCGCATGCTCCAAGACCTTTTTAAACACCTCCATCGTCCCATTCACCTGTGGGTGATAGGGTGTACTCTTCTTATGCTGTATCTGCAACTCCTCCGTCAATGCACTAATGGTGCGATTAAGAAAGTGGTTGCCTTGATAACTCAACAAAATCTTAGGACAACCGAAACGAGTGACAATGTGGTCAAACAAAAATTGAGCAGCCGCTGCTACGGAACAATCAACTACGGGTGTCACCTCGTCCGATTGGGTCAAATACTCTGTTGTCGTGATGATGTACCTCGCACCCGTACGTTTCCCTGGTGGAGTAATCGGCTCGACAAAATCCACAGCCCATTTTTTGAATGGTTGCAATGTCACTTGAGGTAGCAGCGGCATCTCATCGCATCTGGACGGCTTTCCAGTTCGCTGACAAACATCGCAAGACTGCGCATAGTCTGTCGCATCATTATGTAATGTGGGCCACCAAATCCCTACACGCAGTACCTTCCGAGCAGTCACCCAACTGCCATAATTTCCTCCCACTACTCCACCATGTGCCTCAGCCAGTGTCTGCACTTGCTCATGCGGCAAGACACATCTACACAAGATCTCATCAGCACCCAATTTATACAACTCTCCCGTGATTAGCTGAAAGTCAGCAGCCTTGACAACCAACTGCTTCTTTTGAGTAGTGTTAAAGTCATCGGGTTCGGTTCCGGTCACCAGAAACTGAAGGATGTCGTCAAAATATCGATCAGTGGTGGCAACTTTAAATAGTTGGGCATCTGGAAACCCATCTTCGATATTAGTCGGTTCCTCCCTTGTGTCAATCTGTGATAAATGATCTGGTCCAGCATTCAATCACCCCGGTTGCACAATGACTTCAAAATCAAACTCATGAAACAAAATTAGCCAACGACATATCTTCCCCCCAACACACGCTTATTCACCAAGTATTTCAGTGCAAAATGATCAGTGAAAATTTTAAAGTGGCCACCCAACAAATATCGCCTGAATTTCTGCAGTGCATAAACCATGGCCAGACCTTCTCGTTTCGTGGTAGTGTAATTTCGTTCTGCAGAGGACAGCTTCTGACTGGCAAAAGCAATAGGATGATCAAGTTTTCCTTCTCCAGGTTGAACCAACACAACACCTAATGCGATCGATGAAGCATCAACATGGACATGAAATTCCTTACTCCAATCTGAAAAGACCAAGATTGGTGCCGACGCCATCCTCGCCTTGAGCGTTTCGAAGCTATCCTGACATTCCGGGCTCCACCGGAATGCCGCGTCCTTCTTCAACAATTTTTCTATAGAGGCAGTAATCGCAGCATAACCCCTGATAAACTTGCATTAATATCTCGTATGACCCAAAGTCACTTGCAACTTCTTAACGGTGGTTAGCGGTTGCAACCCCAAAATGAGCGCAATTTTAGCTGGATCAGCCAACAATCCATGTTTACACACGATATGACCTAGCAATATCCCAAATGGTGCACAAAAAATACATTTCTTCAAGTTCAACGATATCTAGTGTTGTCGGCATTGCTCAAGCATTAACCGCAGATTGGCCAGATCATCGCGAATCAACCCATACACGGTCCAATCATCCATATATACCTACAAACATTTCTGAATAAAATCCTTGAATGTGGCAACAACGACCCGACAGAATATCGCAGGTGCATTCTTCAAACCAAACGGCATTACCATGTACTGAAAGCAACCCCATTCAGTAACGAAAGTTGTCTTATAGCGATCTTCCTTGGAAATGTGAATTTGATGGTAGCTAGAGAATCCATCAGTGAATGAGTACATCTCCTGGCCACCCACTCCTTCAAGTACTTCATCAGTAAACGGGGTCGGAAAGGGGTCATGTAAGCAGGCATCGTTCAACTTCCGCAAGTCGACGCAAATGCACACTTCACCTATTTTCTTGTCTTGCACCACCATAGGACTGATCCATTCAAACTCTTCCACAGGTTCAATAATACCAGCATCCAACATGCGATCAAGTTCCACCTTGACCTCTTCTTTATGTCGCGGATTCAGCCGACAAGGTCACTGTCGGACTGGCTTAGCATCTAGTTTTAATGGAATCTTCATCTCTCCTAAATCACCCAGGATTACCTTCATTTCAAAAAAATTTGTGGGAAACACATCTTGAAACAAATGAAGTAACTCAGTAACCTTACTCATCATCTCATCATCCCAATAATCCTCAACATTAGCAAACTTGGGAGTAGCCTCTGTGCCGATATTCATCTTGCGGAGCTGCAATGGTTGACTGAACGGATTACTTGGCGCAGCAGGTGGGACCACATCGTGACTACCTTCAGATTCGGGAATGTTGACATTCTGGGGATCGTCCTCATCCTCTATCCCACCGCTGATGTTGAATCACTCCATGAGAGACTGCATCTGACAATATGTGTGCTGGTCAATAGGGTAGGCCGCCAGAACAACCTGAAGTACTACATTGCGGATGAGCTGTAAGGCATTATGGACATCAGGGTTGGCATCCGCAAAAGTGAACGTATGAGTGAAACAGACCGTCAACTCCCTCCTTGTTGTAATGTCTCACCGCAACTCGGCTACAGTGTACCATGAGCACGGCATCTCATCCAAAGTATGGATAAAAGCATGGACCCACTCATGTCTGGGTCGCGACACCCATAATCGTTGGCATTCCATCACATGATCACTGGGATTAGTCCGACCATCATACTTGCCAATGTGATCAACCTTAGCATCACCGAATCGAACCATCATCAACCTTCGACACTGTGACCAACCATTAATGAATTTCTTATGTGTCTCCCACCAACGTGCTAGAGCAGCCTTCAATGCTTCCTCCAATGCCAGCAATCGCTGTGGTTCTGAGACACGGTCCTCAAATTCTGTCAAAAAGGTGGTTAGGCCAGGAAACCCCTCACAATGTGATCATTTCTATCACAACATGACATAAGGATTGCTTAACTAAGCCACATTTTCGAAATGGTACCTCATGTAATCTATTTTGCCAATGTTCTAAGGCATCATAAGAGTCAGAAGACGCAGAGCTCTCACTGCGCCACTCCAACTCACCGTGGACAGTAGGATGAATATAATCTTCAGAAATATTGAATGCATGGTCCCATCCAGCGAGATCATCATCTTTTATAGGCTCAATGTATCGGTGTCCTTCAGCCAGATCCAACGGGGCTATGACTCTGAAATCGTGATTCTCAAAGGTCATCATGCGCTTCTTGAAGTTGATTACAGCTCCACTATCGTTAGCCCATCCAATCCCCAAGAGCGGTGGATAAGAGCTTCCTCCCTCAACCACTTCAATGACATCGAAGTCAGCATAGGTCTTCATGCCCTCAATATCGATTGTGAGCCACGGAACTCGCCCAATGGGTGTTACCTTCGCATGGTTAGCCAACCGGAGCTACACAAGAGACCAACTCAATGGGGGACTCCCCATCTTTTGCCACGCCTGCTTGGTTAAGATGTTAACATCTGAACCAAGGTCAAGAATAACAGAGTCAACATCATATTCACCAATCTGAATATTCATTTGCATCTCCTTGCCAGTATTCTGTTGCTGTAGGGAGTTTACTGTCGACTCCTGCCATCCTTTCATAAATTGCTGCAACCATCCTTCAATCTCAACCAGGGCAGCCGGGTCTCGGGCCAATAACAGACAGCTTTTAAGAAACTTTTGCAATGTCCCCGGTGGTGGCGGCTGATCAGTGCCTGATGTAGTATCAAAGACAGATGGCATATCGCAAACAACAGCCTGACCAGCCTTACCGCGGTCTTTCTCCAAGGTGCGACGTGCCTCCAGGAATGTCTCTCGCTCCGTATCAATGTCAAAAGGGACCGTCTTCTGACCAGACAACCAAATCAGTGGTTGCGAACTATCTTCCCCAGTCGTCATTCCTCCACGAGTGACAACAACCAACGAAGCATCTTGTGGTCGCAGTTCTGCAGAAATGGTCGCAATATTTGCACCCTGTGTCTGGTTCTGCTGTAGATTCCCCAGTTGATTAACATTTGGATTGGCGTTCGGCGGTGGTCGCGGGTGCTGGTTCTATACTGGTTGCTATACATGATTCTATACTGGTTGCTGTGGCTGGGTCTGATTCTGTAACTGTGGAGCATTCCCATCCTGCCATCGTGCAATCAACTATGGACAATTCTCAACCGTATGATCATTACCAACACAAAACGTACACTGATTCTGTAGTAGTGGGAAGTCACATTGATAATGCCCCCATACCGCGCAGTGGTAACATTGAACAGGTCCACGACCACCTCGGTCTCCTCCTCCATGACCAAATTCGCCACCGCGTCTATCCCTGTATCCTCCTCGGTAGCCACCCTGCTGTTGGTATTGAGGTTGGTTAACCTGTTGCTGCATCGGTGTTGGTGGTATCGCTTGCCCTTGTGGTGCATACTACGGTTGCTGTACATACTATGGCTGAGGGGGAGTCATCTGCATCGGAGTATATTGTGGCATGAACTGCTGTGGTTGCTGTTGCTGTGGTGCAAACTGCATCTGTGGTTGCGGTAGCAGCTGAGCTACCTGCGGTTGCAGTTATGGCTGTTGCACGGCGCGTTGATCGTCCTTGACATAGAATGCATCAAACATCCTCTCCTGCAGCAACCCATATGCATGGCAATCTTTGTCATCATGACCCACCAACTTGCAGAATGTGCAATAAATATTTCGCGGGGTTGTGACCATTTTATGCATATACGGGCAATTATCGTGACTGTGTCCAAACACGTGACAAATGTGACACCACAGTATACTGCCGCCATTCAACGGGTTTGGCGCTCTCGACACCAAATAATTACAGAAATCCGGGAAATTATCCTTCGTATGCCCTTCTCCTCGGCATCGCGTACACCATACTTCATCATGTTGTTCCTTGTTCTTCTTCAAATCTTGCAACTGTATAGTCAGGTTAGCGAGCTGCGTCTGTATCTGCGACATCCCAGCCGCATTATCTCCAATTAGTGACGCCTCCAATTGCAATGCAATCTCTAGAGCTTCGTTAGGTGTCGCTATGCTTTGCTACATCAACGGCAGCCGAATGTGGGGTAGCAGTGTCGCAATGAACCATTCTTTATGTTGGATGGCACTCATATCAAAACTAACCTTTTCCATCAACGTCTTGATTCACTGGTTGAAATCCCATACCATCTCATTGGGATACTGCTTAATTTCCTTCAATTCAGTAATATATTGAGCCTTCGACTTAGGCCTTCTAAATTCGGCAATGAGCCCATCCCGAATCTCATCCAACAACTTCTCTGGGGATCCCATATGGACTAGAATAAACTTCATGAACCAATCTAATGCACAACCTCGCATAGTCATGGCTAACTGTCCTTTCTTAGCAATGGCATCAGTGATCTATTTCATGGTCCAGATCGCTTCACACAAAAACCAATACTGTTCTGGGTTGTCTGTCACACTTCCGTGGAACAACGGCAACTTAGCATCATTGCCCACCATTCTGGGCTTCCTTCCTCCTGTCACTATGCTACTACCAATCAAATTCTGTGGAATTGATGAACTTGGCAGTGTCGAAGTGGTATTTCTTGTTGTTTGTGAGTCAGTGAGCGAAGATGTGGGCACATTGGTGTCGAGGTTCGGTCCTGCCTCTATCCTGGGCGTAGCCTGGTCGTCCCTGTCAGGACTGTGAGGTCACTTCATCCCGTGTGGTCTTCCTTCGCGGTTTTGCAGTTTGATTGCAGCAGGACCTTCTCTTGTCCTCTGCCTCTTCTCCTGTCGAAACCTCGCTCCTCCTCTTATAAGACCACTTTCTTCCTCGGCTTCGCTCACAGTCTCCTCATGGTCTGCACCCATCTACCCCTTACCATTCCATGTACCGACCCCAGCAGTCGCGGTACCCACGGCCTCCACCCACCAGGCTGTCAACTGATCAAGGTGCATCTTTAATATACCTTTTCGTAGATTAGCATCTTAATCGACAGTTGGAGCGACAGCAAAAACCTTCCCCTTGTTCCTCGGAAGAAGTATCTTTCAACTTCACTATAGGATTTCTTCGTGTCGATCGCAAATTCAGTGAGATATCCCTCCAAGATTCTATCTAGCCAAACTTCGACAACTCGCAATGCCTTGTTATCGACTTCCTGCAGCTCCTGAATCAATTCCAAGGTCCAAGCCATCGGCTCACCACCCTGGAAATTCCTCTTTTGGAAGGTCGGCTTTGACAACCATTCATACAGGATGACCGGGAATTCACAGAAAAACCATTCATGCAGACCGTCGTGAATATACCTTCCCAGCCAGTGATCTACTGTCAGTCGCATGTTCCGGCTTTCTTCTTCAGCAAACTCCTGCAACTTCTGATCAAACCAGCTCTGTATCTCCAGCTTCGTCGGGTGCCACAACATGACCTCCTTTCACTCTACACACGGTCCCAGCAACGGAACCATTTGTTGACCAACGTGACCTCGGTCGACAGGGGTTCACCTCACTGTTGAAACATACCTCAGTCTCCCTGGACACCAGCCCGGGAGAGTTTGAGCCCACCCAGCAACACCCGTAGAGTAGATGAGGTCTCACCCGAGGTGTCCAGAAAGAGCAGACGGAACCATGTTTCTGCCAAGGGAGGAGGAGAGTTGTGGCTGCACGGACTAGCTCTATTGCAGTACTTACCCAAAAACTTTAAGCATTCAACATGGAATTATAACATATTACTTAATCGCGGCATTTATCATCACAGCAACAGTAAGCAGATATTGCATCAATAAAACATAACAACATTCATATATCGTAACATTGCACAAAGATCATACCAAAACATCATCATTATATTACTGTCGTAGTCATATACCAAAAGCAAAACATAGATCTCCATACACATATATCTCCTTATCTCTCGCCTGTCATTCCTCTATTCATCTCTATCTATCTCCCTAACACTTACAACTCTCATCTATTTATAGGCTTCTGCCATTACAATGTTTGTCCACTTACTAACGACTTCCTAACCAACTCTATGGACAAATGACCCAATATCTAACTGACTCGGTCCAAATGACCCAAAAACCCACATGCCACAGTACAATTGACTCAACATTACATAACATGTGGTCCAAGTGACCCAAAACCCACCAACTACGGTATACTTAAACACAAAATACTCCTTCCATGCCCTCATCCGATGTGTCACAGCGTCGGTAGTACTGCGACATTTCCTCATCAAACTGCCTACCAACAGAGGCCACCCGGTGATCCTTTGAAAAGTTGAAGAAGAAGGTGAAAGAGCGACTAGTTTTGATGCTACCTAATTTATACAAGGTGTTCCAAGTTGATTGAACTGCAATCGGGTTAGCAACTGGAGCTGTGTTGAGCCAAGAGGGTCGACCAATTTCATTTTTGAGTGAGAAGCTAGGCAACGTCAAACATAAATACTCGGTCTACGACTAGGATTTCTATGTGATTATACAAGCATTGAAGAAGTGGAGACATTATTTGCTACCCAAGGAATTTGTTTTGTTCATCGATCAGTAAGCTCTGAGGTATTTGAATACCTAGAAAAAGTTAAACTAGCGACACATGAAGTGGGTATATTTGTTACAGAGTTACACTTTTGTGTTAAAGCACAAGTCGAGAAAGACCAACAAAGTCACCAACACATTGAGTCAAAGAGTCGCATTAATGCGAACGACAGCTTTTTAGCTGATAGGGTTAGAACAGATAAAGGTCAACTATGAAGTCGATGAGGATTTTCATGGAGCCTGGAAGGTATCAAAGGATCCATGGAGTGTCTATATGACTCCATACCTAGATTATTTCATCCAAGAAGATACCTTTTAAGGGACACCAGTTATGCATCCCAAAGGGATCAGTACGGGAAAACTTGATTAGATATTTTCATAGCGGAGGACTCATAGGACACTCTGGAAATGACAAAACCAAGGCGTTGGTTGAAGAGAAATATTATTGGTTGATATTGGTGATGGATGTGAGGAAGTGGGTCTGATAGTGTCGGATATTCCAACATGCCAAAGGGAGAAATCAAAATATGGGGTTGTATGCTCCATTGCCAGTGCCAACTGGCCCATGGGAAGATGTAAGTATGGACTTTGTGTTGGGATTGTCAAAGACAACAAGGTAATGATTCCATCTTTGTGGTAATCGATAGGTTTTTAAAGATGGCTCACTTTATTCAATGTTGGAAGATGAGTGATGCCACTTGAATTGTTGTTCTATTTTTCAAAGAGGCTATGAGATTGCATGCAAGACTTCCAAAGAGTATCACTTTGGATAGGGAGGGTCATTTATGGAGAAAACTATGGAAGAATCGTGACGTGAAGATGCAGTTTAGTTCTGCATACCATCCGCAGACCAATGGATAGCTTGAAGTCAAGAACAGGAGCTTGGGAAATATTTTTAGGTTTCTAACTGTTGATCGATCGAAAAAGTGGGAGAATGTGTTGGGACATGCTGGATTCACGTACAAAAACTCAGTCAACATGTCAACTGGGATGAGCCCGTTAAAAATCATTTAAGGGAGAAGTCTGCATGGTGTAGTTGATTTAGTGCAGCTGCTGAGAGGAATGCATGAAAGTGCAAATGCAGATTCCTTTTCCAACCATATGAAAGAAGTGCACAATAAGGTGAGATGACGGCTGGAGAAGAGAAGAAATGCATACAAGTTAAGATCCAACCAAAATAAATGACTACATTCATTCATAGAGGGAAACTTAGTGTATGCACACCGGAGGAAAGAAAGGTTCCCACGAGGAACATATAATAAGTTGAAGTTGAAGAAGATTTGGCCTTGTAGAATCTTAAAGAAGATCTCAGATAATGTTTATACAATGGAGCTGCTAGAGGAGCTAAATATTTCACCAACATTCAATGTGGTTGACTTGTACAGATATGAATAAGGGTCGACAAGTGGAAGTGAGATGACCATACATCATGGAGAACAAATACCATTCCATCCAGTAGAAGAAATCACGGAAGTACTCGACAAATGCAAAATCGAGAAGACAAGGAGTCAGAAGAAGACATAATATTTGGTTTGGTGGAAGGACAGGGACTTAGAGGAAGCGACGTGGATTTCAAGAGAAAATATTGAGGAGTTGTAGAACCGCGGGAATAGTAATTTTCAACTCGGGGAGGTTGATGTTGGGGCATCCAAGCCCAAAAATACCAGTCAAAATTGAGGTGACTGAAGTCGTCTAGAGGATGGTCGACGACCTCTAGATAAGTGCAGATGGATAATCAATGGAAGGAATTCATGGGTACTGACCAGCTATGGCCGATGCCAAGAAAACTAATAATAGGATCATCGACGGAGTTAGGGTACAGTTGAAGGAGTGCTGACTAAAAGGGCATAGTAAGGCTGACAGGTAAGTGAGGACGATGATGACAGAAGATACCAATCAGAATTGAGACATGCATAACTATGGAGGTATTTGGATCAGTTGTTGCGTAGCTATGGCTATTGTTGCAGAATGGCAGATGACAAGAGGATCCGAATGGAGGCATGTGGAGGTTTAAATGTAGAAGAGCCATTCCTAGAAGTGCGAAAACCTTTTAGAGGAAGAATTGAGTGGGAAATTTGAGCTGAGAATATCTTTAAATATTAGTCTGAGTTCACAGATATGGTGGTTGAACCTGAGTGTGCAATCACATCCATGCTTATGTGATAGTTCTAAGAGATGATAGAATAATCGATTGTGAGAGCGAATGGAGTATAGAATAATTAGTTGTGAGAGCGACTGGAGTAGAGATTTGTACATGCATTGTAAATTAATCTTTGTATCGATTCCTTGATTAATAGAAGGCCATAATTCTTAGCACCTTGTTCTTTGTTGTGTGTAATTTCTATTATGTGCCCTAATTTGCAGGATACCTAGGTTGTGTCTGTATCAAACCTTAAAAAGGCTTGAGGGACCCGAGGTGGTTAGTTGAGGTGTCAACTTCTCGAGGGCATGAATGTTTCATATGCTCTTCGTTTAGGGTGCTCAGTAGCCCGTTGGAAAGGTATAGTTGAGAAGTGCAAATATATCATGTCTATTACTACCTTTGGATAAGAATAGACTATGGCATTACCAAAAATAAATTGTTTAGGGCCTCAAAATGGCCCCAAAATTTTTGGATACAAAAATATAGTAAGAAATGCCAAACTGCCAAACTTGAAAAACTATCAAACTAGAAAAGTTATTTTGAGTCAGTGGAATAGGTGGGTGACCATCGTCTTATTGTATTAACTTTCTACGTCTACATAAGACAGTTAATACAATCAGTTTTCAATATATTTTTCTTATGTAACTTTCTAAGTCTACATAAGAGAGTCAATACAATCAGTTTTCAATATATTTCTCTTACGATAGGCTCAAAAACTGTGACGGGTCTTAATACTCTTCAATTACAACATAACAATAGCAATCAGTAACAATACTAATCAATACATAGTCTTAAAATCAATGCAACAATGCATGCTTCAATAATCTTCAACTCATACAGGCCAGAAAATGCTTCAATAGTCTTCCTCTCAACACAATAATAAATTCTCCAATAGTCTTCAATAGTTCACAACTCAACACTAGGTCATGCTAGGTCAGATCCACACTAGGTCACGACAGCTCCACATTCTAGTCTTAATACTCATTATTACAAATAGAATGCAACTCCACATTCTCGTCTTTAGTCTTCAAAACAAAATGGCAGTGCTACGCTACAACAGTTCATCATAAAACCTTATAGTAAATTTCATAACACCGTGCACTCTTCAAATATGTTTCATACTAAACGAACCATGACTATCCACCAAGAATATCATTATACTTGTGAAAACAAGATTGCGCTTTCATCCCCACTTAGTACAATACATATAATAAGGACACCACCAGGAACCATTAACAAAAAACATACTCTAGTCTATGAGCTAAGCAAAAAAACTCTAGGAACAACATTATCACCTTCCATCCAACAAACATCAACAAAAAGGATTTTTTACCTTGTCCTTGGCCCTTCATGCTTTCGGATCTGCTGGGGTTTCCTTTGTGTTTATTTCCTGCCCCTCTCGCTTTCTCTTGGCTTCAATATAGCCTCCTTTTGAATCCATTGTTGTTGCCTAACCTTGGCAGGCACCATGGCAAATCAACAAGGGAGGGAAAACGGCCCCTCCCCTTATTCATCTATGCATGAACCTACCCTATCAGATAAAAACAAATCCTCCATGCTGAAAATTGGATTGACTAAGAAACCCCTCTTTTGACACATCCACTCAGTGTTAAATTTTCAGAATTTACTTCAATCTGATCTAGGATCTTAACTGAGAGAACAACATGTACAACAAATCTACAACATATCAATCATGGACACAATAATGCAAGCACACAAGATACACAGAGTTTACTTGGGGAAAACCATAAAGGTGAAAAACCCCAATAACTTCCTCAGAGATAGATAGAGCAATGATACAACCCAAGCATAAGAGATAGACATCTCCTAGCAGCAGCTTCTCCTCCTCCACAAGTGCGCCACTCTCCCGAGAGTGTGAGAGAGAATAGAATGTGTAAAATGAGAGAGACAAACTCTCTATTTATACACTAACTTGACTTGACCTTTACTCAACTAGGTCGGCCTCAATGTAACCACATAACATAATGCTAACTGGGCCGACACCCAATAGGGTGGTCTAATAACCCTTTGAACCACATGGCCGGCCCTCAATAGGGTGTTCTAATAACCCTTCGACCCACATGACTTATACAGGGCCGACCCCAACAAGGTGGTCTAATAACCCATCAAGTATAAGTTACGACACTTACAATATAAATGACGACACTTCCATATAGAGGAATAATAACATCTCTATAGGAATATAAACACTTCCATATAGAGGAATAATAACGTCTCTATAGGAATACAATATACATATATGTGAAATACATTCCGAAGTTACATATACATCAACACTCCCTCTTAACTAGGAAGGTATTTCTCGACACAGGTCTTCTAGCACAAGTCTTCTTCTCTGGATCATCGTCACTGGATAATCGTCATCGAGTCATCATCATCGTCACTGTTGCTGCTATCTCAATCAATCTCTGGATCTACTCATCATAGCAAGTTCTACAGAGCCAGTCCTTTTTCATACTGGATGTAGGCCCACCACCTGCAGGTCTTCATCATCATTGGCCATATTGTGGAATCCTCAGGACTTATTACGTGCGTCAACAAACCTAGTTGCAGCATCCCAGGCTATTACGAGCACACAGCTCTACCTGTTGGATCTCCCAGGAGCACCTTACATGTGACCCATCACAAAACCTGGCTGAAGCATCCCAGGATGTTATGAGCACATAGCTCTACCTGTCAGATCTCCCAGGAGCACATTACATGTGATCTCACCACAAAACCTGGCTGAAGCATCCCAGGCTGTTACGAGCACACAGCTATACCTGTTGGATCTCCCAGGAGAACATTACATGTGGTCCACCACAAAACCTGGCTGAAGCATCTGAGGCCTTTTTCATCCTGTCCAAATCTCCCAGGATGAAATTACATGTGGTCATGGCAAAACCTGGCTGAAGCATCTGAGGCCTTTTTCATCCTGTCCAGATCTCCCAGGAGCAAATTACATGCCATAGGACAAAACCTTGCAAGAGAATCTCAGGATGTTACGGGTACACAACTCTGACCTGAAGATCTCCCAGGGTACAAATTACATGTCCTCCCAGATCAATGTCTCGAAAGAGGATCCCATGCTGTTACGGGTACACAACTCCGACCTATAGGATCTCCCAGACATGCTCATCTGCACAACTTGATCCACGGCCACAAAGTATCATCCTGATACTCACCATACATCATCTTGATGTACACATGATCATCCTGATCATCATCTGTTAGAACAGTAATCCACACTTAGTACCATAGTCCATAAATTTTTATTGCTCATGTGCTTAATTAAACCATAGTTTGGACTAGGTGACTATAGTTGGTCAAATACCCACTTTTGAGAGTGTTCACACCCACTTCCAAGCAAACCAGTTCACCTAGCCTCCTGTTTTGTCCACATGTGCACCCTCATTAATTGCTGGAGCACCCTCTCTCCTTGATTTGGGGAATTTCAGTTGACTAGGGGCGCTAGGGTGGATTTTGCCCAATTTTGGCTAGATTTGGAGCATTTAATGCTCCCTTGGTCCCCCCAAACTCCTCTACTTGCTCACCCACGCCTACCTTGGCCTTATTAATGACCCAGCATGCTTCAGCCACCTTCACACCAGAATTCGTGACTGTTTGGGGTGATTGGGATTGAGTTGGACCCACCTAGGGGGGATTGAGGCCCATTTGGCATTTTTGACTTGTACACTCAGCTTGAGCTCACTAATGCTCTCGAATTTCTCATGGATGTAATAAAAACCTGTTACTAACATTTTCATATGTTAGACAGTTAGTTAATTAAAATATTCAGCTTACATTGTGTGTAAAATTATCTCCTTTTTCAAGTTTTTCCACTGTTTTTGCAAATTAATTTGATTTTGTGAGGTTCTCCATAGCTCCTAGATCTTCTGTGATCAAAATACTCACATCATCACTGCATCGTTCTGATGCATGTCATCTGGAGAAGCTCGTCATCCACGATCATCCTGATCATACAATGCATCCACTTGATGCATACCAAGTATCTACCTGATACATATCATCATATACAATGTATGTACCTAATACATACATAGATACATGATCCACACAATGTATCCATCAACATACATGATCTACCTGATCATACCTGATACATATACAGATACATGGTCCAAACATCCAACATGATGCGTACATACATAAATGTAAATGATCCAACTGATCATATCCAGCATCCAACATGATGTGTACATACATAAATGTAAATGATCCAACTGATCATATAGAGCAGAAACTAGAACATCATCCTGATGCTCATCATCCAGTGCTTACATCCATAAACATGTGAAGGATCCTCCTTCCAGCATGCTTGGAATGGCTTCATCAAATGTATTCATCATGTCTTCCTTGAAGTGTCATCGATCTGAAGAACACCAAGCCTCTCTCTGAAGTACTCGAACTTCACTCTGGCTAGTGGCTTCGTCAGCACATCTGCAATCTGCTCATCCATCGCAACATACAGGAGCTTCATTGCTCCTCTCTGCACCATATCCCTAATATAGTGGTATTTGATCTCTATGTGTTTTGACCTGTCGTGGAACATCGGGTTCTCAGACAGCTTCACACAACTCTGGTTGTCACAAAAGATACCAGTAGTCTCCAGCGAGAGATCAAATAACTCTGATTGTAGCTTTCGAAGCCATACTGCTTCACAACTAGCTGAACAAGCTACAACATACTCTGCCTCAGTTGTACTTAGTGCTATGCAGGATTGCTTCCTGCTAAACCAAGAGATCACACCTGATCCCATACTGAAGTAGCACCCAGATGTGCTCTTCCTATCTGCAGTACTACCTGCCCAATCTGAATCAACATAACCCTACAGGTTAAACTTTTGATTCACTTCATACCTGAGCCCATAATCAACTGTACCCTTCAGGTACACCGAGGACCCAATCATCTGACGATACATCGTGACATCAACCGGATCAGATGGAGCATGACACAGAAGCTTCAGGTTCGATGCCATAGGTGTGGCCATAGCCTTGCAGTCCATCATCTCGAACCTCTTCAGGATATCTACTACATAATTCCCTTGTCCAAGGAAGATTCCATCTGTACTCTACCACACCTCCATGCCAAAAACAAATAGTGCATCATCCCCAAGTTCTTCATCTCGAACTCGGCAGCAAGCTTCCACTGCATGTCGGCAATCAATCTATCCTCACCTATTACAAACAATTCATCCACATACAATAGTAGTATCACTGGATTTCCTTCCTCAACCTTGTAGTAAAGGTTGGAATCTGCTTTACTCTTGGTAAATCCCAAACTGGATAGAAAGTTGTCTATCCTACCATACCAAGTTCTTCACATATGTGACTCCCTGTCATGTGTCTCAGAACCAAGTGGCTTCTCCACATATACTTCTTCTTCAACTACACCATTCAATAAGGATGTCTTGAAATCCATCTGGTGTATCTTCCACTTCATCACTGTAGCCAGAGCAAGTACGGATCTAATGGAAGTGTATCTGGCTACAGGAGAAAAAGTCTTTATGCTACCACCTGCAACATGCTTGATCTTGTAGATCCTCTTGGAAGTCACTACAAACTACCCTTTTGGACTGCATCCCAAACATCTTCATGATCGACTGGTACTCCTCGATCATGGTATTCTTCCCAGATCCTGGGAACTTCAATATCTTCAATATTTTCAATAGATAACTTTGTGGCTGAACAAATGTTGTTGTCATTCTTTTGTAGGTGATGGTATACGATCTTTCCTACACAACAAGTTAAATTGCATGATTAGAAAACATCTCATAGTTTTCAGAACAAATTCTTACACATAAAGAAATATGTCATACAGGCATGCAATTATCTTAGCCAATGCTTCAATACAACATTTATCCATATCCCGTAACTTTCTAGATTCCTTCCAATCTTTACCAGAACATTGTTAAGAGTGTGCACAACTCCCAACATGGCAGCAAAGAGGTTTCATTCTAGATAAGTAGCAATGGAATGTTGTACAGTGCCATAGGCCACTTACCCATGTATATTAGTAGTATAGTGTTCATCAATGCAACTATTCTAATATGCATAATACACAACCTAATTATAGGAACATCAATATATACATTATTGAACAGTATTATTTAAACAATAAAATATGCAAGTAATGACAATTCAAATACTTATCTTTGTTTGTTTGTTGGGTTGACTCCCTCTCAGTCTTTGCTTCTTTTCTGCAACTCCATTTTGATGTGGATTGTGAGAAGTGGTCAACTCCCTCTGAATATATGCATCCTTGCAAAAGCCGCTGAACTGTGCTCCTTCTTGACCTTTGCTTCCTTGCAAGAACAACTAGAGTGTCCTCCTTCTTTGTCTTTGCTTCCTGGATTTCCGGTCCTTGAACTTATATCCATCCTTAATCACTATGCATGCTTATTAGTATCATCATTTTGTTATCATTGAGGTCTCATACATAATCATACATTCATTAGTATATTCTTAATACTATCAAAACACAATAATCTTAAGCATGTAGAGTCATGATCATTTCAAACAAAAATAATAAGCATTTCAAGGTTTATATAGGACTCTTATAGTTAGTCATATCATAAATTAAAGTAAGAAACATAATATGCCTAAACTCATGATTACTCAAACCTATACCTTCATGAATAATCATTATCAACAACACAACAGTATAATATCCTAACACAAGGTAGGATTCTACCTTGATATAGGAAAAACATACCTGGATTAGCATGCTATCTAGTTATGTCTAACATACCCATATAATGTCTTCTAGTTCTCTTCAATGACTTGTGCTAGTAACCTACATGTCTCATAAGTTATCAATTGTAGAACCAAGTTATACATACCTCGTAAGTATATTTTCTAAGTGATCCATGACAATGGATGAATCTTTGTCTTCAGTTCATCATGATCATATGTTCTTGAAATAGAACATGATTTGTCTTTCTTCGTGTACATTTCATGTTAGCGGACAACATAAACCTCATACAACACCATAATGCATTAGCACAATCATAAGTGTCAACACCCTAATGCATGCATTCATAATTTGGTTAAGGTGATATGACAAGTTTAAAATCAAGATTGTTCTAACCGTAATAACATGAAGACAAACATATGATAAACTTAATCATGAACAAATATCGAGACATACCTGGATGAGTCATACCTGCCGAGATTGCTTGTAATCTTCTTATGTAAGGCCTTTGCCTCATCTCCCTCTGAAATAGGAACTTCTTCACTTATGCAGGTGACCAATCCATCCTCTTCTAGAATTAAACCAATCCACTTGATTTGCAGGAACTGGATCTGCAGCTATATTAGGGTTTGTCAGAGAAACCCCAAAAATTCAAACTTTGAATTTCAAACTTCCGAAAGGATAGAAATATGTGCCTTGATGAGCTGATCAATCTGGTATATTCAGAATTTGAAAACTGCAAAGTTTCACTCCTCAATTTTGGCTTTGAAACTTCTGGATTCACTGGACGTGACCCTGAACTGGGGTTTGATGAAGCCTACTCTTTTTCCAATCAAAAGGTTTGATCCAAATCTCTAAGCTTCTATTTTTCTTAGGAGCTTCCAGCCGTGGTCACAGATTTCAAAAATTCCCATTTTTACAGAAGCCCTAATTTTCCACTTTTCTGATCAAAGTCCCGACCAAGGGTCTGATCAAGCCCGGGCTTCTGCCCAACAAAAAATTATGATCTTGGTCTCTAAATTTCTATTTTGATGAGTATCATTCAGCCATGGTCTCTAATTACAAGAATTCCAACTTTCTCCAAAACCCTAAATTCCAGAAGCCATGAATGAAGGTGCTCAAAAATAATTTTGTTTTGACAAAAATATGTAACTGATTGTTTCTGGTGTAACTACGCTCTTTTCGATCCACAAGATATGAAAATGTTTTCTATGGTATCCTGACTTGTCATATTTCCATCCCGATAGGTTTGACCTCAATTGGATTTTCTAAGAGAGAGTTATGCCAAGTGTCACAACGTGACCTGTTTATGGGATAATACAGGAGAGCAAACTTGTACGGCGTGCCATGTGTCACTGTTTCAACTTCGGCCTCTGAAACAGTATCCTAAGATATTACAGTCTATTTAATACCTGTCAGTTTTTATGAAATTTCATTTGGAGCTTCCTAGCCCAAGTTATGACCTTTTTTCCAAGGTCACCTGTTTTTGACTCAAATCTGGAAGAGGCAGAAACCCTATATTGTACAGATCATAAATCACAAAGTAAAACGAATTAGAGGTTTTCCTTTGGACACAAGGTACATGAGGATATTGTCTTCGATCTTTAAAAGTTTAAGATCTGAAAACTTCATCAAAATGGATTTATAGCGAAAGTGCTACGATGACTGGTTTTTGCTATCTCAAGCCCTAGCATCGTAAGTGCAACAAGTGTCATACATTGCATATCATGCCTTCTTTCAGGCTAGCTTTGATACCATGTTAAATTTTCAGAATTTACTTCAATCTGATCTAGGATCTTAACTGAGAGAACAACATGTACAGCAAATCTACAGCATATCAATCATGGACACAATAATGCAAGCACACAAGAGACACAGAGTTTACTTGGGGAAAACCATAAAGGTGAAAAAACCCAATAACTTCCTTAGAGATAGATAGAGCAATGATACAACCCAAGCATAAGAGATAGACACCTCCTAGCAGCAGCTTCTCCTCCTCCACAAGTGTGCCACTCTCCTAAGAGTGTGAGAGAGAATAGAATGTGTAAAATGAGAGAGACACACTCTCTATTTATACACTAACTTGACCTGACCTTTACTCAAATAGGTCGGCCTCAACTTAACCAGTTAACATAATGCTGACTGGGCCGACACCCAATAGGGTGGTCTAATAACCCTTTGACCCACATGGTCAACCCCCAATAGGGTGGTCTAATAACCCATCAAGTATAAGTTACGACACTTACAATATAAATGATGACACTTCCATATAGAGGAATAATAACATCTCTATAGGAATACAAACACTTCCGTATAGAGGAATAATAACGTCTCTATAGGAATACAATATACATATATGTGAAATACATTCCAAAGTTACATATACATCAACACTCAGGATACAGCTATGAAGACCCCACCAATTGGGACAGATCAAGGGAAAATCTAAGGTACAAGCACATGCATCCCAAAGTTGGTCGAAAGGCCTTGCATCCCACTGCCTCCATCCCACATCAGTGCATAAACCTAGCGTATGAAAGACCGTGCGCTTATTGGGAAATTTATAGGGCTTTGTCCCACAGAGAAGGCCCTCCGAGGATGGATCGAAGCGAAGTGGAAGTTTAAATATCACTATTATTTCTAGTTTGGTTACAAGGGATTTTTTACAGTCATCTTCCACCGACTCAAAGATAAGAATAAGATTGGAGATGAAGGGCCCTGCTTATTCAACTCCGCAGGGCTTTATGTTCACAATTGGGTGGAGCACTTCAATCCAGACAAGGAGGACATCACTTGGGCTCCTATCTAGATTCACATGTACTCATTCCCTCAGGAATATTGGGATGAGGAAACATTCCAAGATATAGGTAATTCCTTGGGTAGCTTCGTTTAAATTGTTGATATGATAAACAAAAACAAGTTCACTCCCGAAGCATAGATCTATGTCTATATTCATATTGAAAAAGCCTTGCTAGACTTAATTTTCCTGAATCATGAAGACCATGAGGGGATACAACCGCTGCATTACAAACATGTCCCTTTACACTGTAGAAGATACCATGAGTATGGCCACCTATACAGGGATTTCTCATTGAATAAAACTAGCCCTGAGAAACAACAATCGATTGCCATTGATGACGATGGCTTCTAGAAGGATAATAAGAAGCGCCGCCACAACATAAATCCTCCAACCATAGACAAAAGACCGCTCCCTCAACTAGTAATAGCTTTGGGACTCTTCATGGACATCTAAAGGAAATCAACCCCGACACAAATCAAGAGAAACCATCGGCCAAGAAACCTCATCAAGAACCGCATCAGGAACAAGGTATAGATATTGAAAAGGACATGGAAAACCTGAAGTAGAATGATCCAGCCTCCTTGAAGTCCTCGACCCAGAACGCTAGCACCCCTGAACCTAGTCACACATAGCCAAACTATGATTTAGGGCCTAATGTTGTAATGGACGAAGAAATGAGTGATGTGGACAGAGGAGAGTTGGATCTCCTAGGGCTAGAAGATGCATATAGCCGCAACTCCTACAACACCATTTCACCCAAGCAAATTAAATTTCTTAAGGAATCCCTAGCCAAAGATAGGGCCAGCAGTAAGCTTGGAATCCAAAATATCCTCTAGAAGGAAAAGAAAAATGTACTCAAGGACAACATGAATTGGGGCCATAAAACTGATCTGCAGAAAATCAACTTGCTTGGCACCAAGCTGGTTGAGTCAAAGTGATACGCCCAGTTAACATAATTGTTTCATGCCCTCAACCCCCGTATCCAATGAAGCTTATCTCTTGGAATGTTCGGGGCATAAATGGCCTCTCCAAGCATCGAATGATCAAGCGAAAGAGCCTCCGGGATAAACCCATTATTCTCTTTCTGCAGGAGATGAAATGCACAAGCGATATTCTGCAAAATTTAATGGCTCGGCTTTGGAAGAGGAGTCATGCAACAATGGTGGATGCATCAGGAGGTTACGGAGGCTTATCCATTGCATGCAACCCAAAAGAAATCTCTCTCACTAACTTTGCATCCACTACCAACTCTCTTTCAGCCTCTTTTCACATGCTCGGGACATGCATCCATGGATCCATGTTGAATGTCTATGGACCTCAAATCCCTACTTAGAATATTAAAATGCTAGAATATCTGGAATGGTTCATGCAGCAAGCCCCTGGTTCCAATTGTATTATTAGAGGCGATTTCAACATGATCACATCGTTGCAGGAAAGAAAAGGAGGCAAAAGAGTACTCACACCATAGGACCTTCGCTTTAAAGATCTCATCGAATATAGCCTCCCAGTGGATATGGAAACCTCGAGTGGCATATCCACTTGGAATAAAAAGCGAGGGAGAGTGAAGCAGATAGCTTCCAGATTGGATTGTTTCCTTGTGTCGGAGAATGTGATCACTACGGTTGGGGATCTTATAGCCTCTATTTTTCCTTCGGTTGGTATGGATCACTAGCCTATCCCATTGTCCTGGAAAAGGATAGGCATTCAAGCACATAGGCCCGTCTATTTTGAGAAATTTTGGCTCTCCCCTCCGTACTTTCAAGAAAAGATTCAAGCCTGGTTGCAAAACATAAACGTATCAGGCGAATCAAAATGTTTTTAATGCAGCAAAATTTGAAGCAACTCAGGTACTTCAAGCTCAAAGATTGGAACAAAATCACTTTCGCCAGAACAAAATCACTTTCGCCATGAAAAGGAACTGGAACGGCTTTAGGAACAGGTCATTCTGAATGGCCACTTGGAGCACAACATGCATAAAGAAGAAGAGTTAAAAGCCCAAATCGATGACTGTTGTAAGAAGGAGGAGATCCATTGGAAGAAAAAAATGAGAATATCCTGGCTGAAAGAGGGGGAGAAAAACACCTCCTTTTTCCAACGCTCCACTATCTAGCATAGAATGCACAACCGAATTAATTTTCTTAAATCAGAGAAGGGGACACATTTAAAAGAGCATGAAGAGATCGAGCAGGAGCTAGTAAATTTCTATAAGGACCTCCTCACAAATCCTTTTTCAAACAGAGAAGAGGCCATCAACCAAGTAACCAACCATATCCCCAAACTTCTCATAGATGAGCACAAGACTACTCTCATGCAACCCATCACTATGCAGGAGATTGAAGTGGTAGTGAGTCAAATGGCGAAAGGGAAATCTCTAGGCCCAGATGGCTTCACTATCAATTTCTTTCACTACTGTTGGGATTTTATAAAGCAAGAAGTTCTAGACTTGGTTGAGGAGTCAAGAAGAAAGCAGTGGGTCCTCCCATCTCTCAACGCCACTTACATCACCTTGGTCCCTAAAGAAGATAAAGCTGATATCCCAAGTAAGTTCTGACCTATCTCTCTCTGTAATGTCATTTACAAAATCATTACCAAGGTCGCTGCCAACTGCCTTAAGCCTCTCTTACTCTTTCTCATCTCACCAGAACAAACAAGATATGTAGAAAGTCGCCAAATTCTAGATGGAATTATCCTTTCCCATGAGGTAACTCACTCCTTGAAATTTTGAAAAAACCAGGTATGGTCGTTAAACTTTATATTTCCAAGGATTTTGATAAGCTCAGTAGGGAATACATTGAAAAATTCTTGTTGGCCTTTGGCTTCAACCCCACCTAGACTCCCTCGATCCTCTCCCTCACTTCCTCTGTGTTCTTTTCTATTATGGTCAATGGGTCTCCCTCTTCCACATTCTTCCCCTCCAGAGGAATTTTTCGAGACCCATTTTCAACTTTTCTTTTCATCCTAATGGATGAAGGGTTGGGAAGGATGTTAAAGCAAGCACTTGCCACATGAAAACTTAAAGACCTATCCCTGCACAACAGCCCTCCACTCACCCATCGGTAATTTGTGGATGATAACCTTCTCCTAGATCATTCCTCTCTCTAGGAAGATCGAAATATTAAGTGAATGCTTCAAATGTTTTCTAATTCTTCCGGGGCTACCATTAACCTGGAGAAACCCCAAATCTATTTCTTCAACAACCCGATCATCACCTAGCGCAACATTTCCAGAATCATCATTTTTTCTACTTCTACTCTTCCTACAAAGTACCTTGGGGCACCCCTATTCGATTCGGCATCAAGCACTCTTCATGGAGAGAGATTCTGAATAAGCTCAAACAAAAAATGGCCTCTTGGACCTTTAGATTGCTCAACTTTGCAATCCATCTTGTTCTTCTCAAAGCAGTGATCCAAACCATGCCCCTCTATCGTTTTTTGGTCCTTGTTGCCCCTAACTGGGTCCTCAAAGCTATATGTGCTCACCATCACACTTTTCTTTGGGGAGGAGACAACAGAGGTCATAAGTGGGACCTCGTTAAGTGGGATACTATTTGTCTTCCCAAGCTAATGGGTGGCCTTGGGCTTAGGGATCCGGAGACCAACAATATAGTTCTTTGTGCAAACATTTGGTGGAATTGGATTGTTAAAAATTCAAATCCTTGGGCACAACTATGGAACAAAAAGTATGATAGGGGGTGGACACCTCAACAACTTATTAGATATTATTAATACCCTCCAAGTTCTCTCATATGGAAAGAATCCAACCTCCAACGAGCTCGTGTCCAACACCACATATTCTGGGAACTTAGAGATGGGACTTCAATGAAATTCTCATCTGAATCATGGTAGAAACTCCCTAGACTGGAAAACTTATATAATCCCCCAGGATTTCAAGATTTTATGCATAAATCAGATAGCAAAAAAGTCTACAATTTTTGGCCGAAGAACAACTCTTCATACTTCAGGGTCTGGAAGGAGTGTAGGATTTGCCGGTATAACAACTGCGAGAATGAGGAAATTGAGGTGGTTTGGGAAGAACTATAACAAAGGAAAATACGCAAGCATCATGGCCCAACCATTATTCGGTGGGGAAATAATCCAAAGTGATCCTTGTTCAAGGAGGATTACATGATTCTCACCCAGATGCCAGTAACTCAGCAACAACCTCACTGGCATCGAATCGGGTGCTCAAAACTTTGGCCAAAATATCCACCTTCCTCTGGATTCTCTCCCACAGCGTAATCTAACTTCGGACAGTATCCTCAAAAGAGGTTTTTAGGTCCCCTCATGATGTGTTCATTTCCATCAAGACTCGGAATCAATTGATCATCTCCTGGACTCTTGCCCTTTTGTAAATGAGTTCTGGGATAAAATAGCGATGACTTGTAGATGATCCAACAGAGTAAGTGGAGACGTTTTGCAAATGATCCATTTCTGGGAAGTTGAACCTTTTCAAAGTGCACTTTTAAATAGATTATGGAAGTTCATTCTAGTATTATTAGTGTGGGATATCTGGAAGGAGAGGAACCAACGTATCTTCATCGGGAAAACTAGCTCAAAGATCGAAATATGGTGTTCTTTTAAAGGAAACCTTCAAGAAACTCTATACCTTTAGCACTAGAAAAACCAGAATTTCCCTGATAATCAAGAAGAAGCCCACATCTTGGGAAATTGGGACCTTACTCCTCCGACGCAAATCCCCCTCCCCCCTCCCTAAGAGAAAGCCTCCCCCAAGCCCAGATTCTTATATCCCCCCCCATATGGCTTCTTCAAACTCGAATTTGATGGCATCTCTAAGGGAAATCCCGGTCCAACAGGATTTGGTGGGGTTTTTCAGAATGGAGATGGTACCATTCTGAGAGTCTTCTTTGGAGCGATGGGTCAGGATATCAATAATGCAGCTGAACTAGCTTCTCTTAATGTTGGAATTCAGATTGCCACAATATGGAATCTCCTTCCTCTCATCGTTGAAGGAGATTCCAAGATCATAATTACATTCGCCATCTACATTCAAAACGGTTCCCAGATATCCAGATTAAAACCCATCTGGCATCTTGACCTGGGCTTCCAGAGTCTTGTGGACCCGATTCCCATGGCAGGCATGATCACATTTCATCATGTTAGAAGGAAAGCAAATTCCTTGCAGACTGACTGACTAATGAGGGAGTTACTAGAAATTCTCCTTGCTAGATGTGGATTTTGACTCCTTGACTCTGGAGAGCCTCATTCTAAAATGCAGTTGAATCGCCTCTGACGACTATGCTACTTTGGATGCGGGTGACGATGCGCATGAGCCGAAATGTGAAGTTCATGTGCACGCTGATCTGGCATCCAGCCACCAGGGAATCCAACATGTTTGAGGATTTATTAAGGAGGTGGAGCGATGTACAGTCTCAATGGAGCTTGATGGGGCAATGTGACAACATACCCGTGTAAAATTTGTGATTTATAGGTCGAATGAGGTCTTAATATCCCGTCAGTTGTGTATTTTAGTTTCTCCACAATTTCATCAGATGTTTGTGGTGTGTTTTTGTGTGGAGTAATACCACAAAAAATCCATGCCTTTGTGCCTTACTGGCACTCTAATAAGAGGGGGAGGAGGGTGTGGTGCTTCTGGTCGCAGAGCTATCGGGTCATACGCCAACAAAGGATATGAGGAGACTGTCCCGCTTCCTATTCACATCCTCGTTGACGAGTGGGAAGTAGGGATTGTGTTGTATAAATTAGCCTCCCCCCACATTGTTGGGATAGTCAAACATTATTGGATTATAAAGAATATGATGGCTCATTTTATGGAGGATATTCAGGTTAAGTGGAGAAAATCAAAGGAGACTGTGATGGACATGCGCCTGTGCCTATTGTAGGTTAGCGATGGCTTAAACAGAATTGATGATGGTTTTGATAGGGAGCACACTCTGTTTGGGAAGCAGACGTCCAAAGCTTTTTTTGACAAATAGTTAGCTTCCATATTAAAGTCCCTATAGATGTGATGGAAATGAATTTCTGAGAAAAGACTCTTGAATCATTTTGATATGAACTTCCCACCACTCCAAAATGTTTACCTGAATGCTACATTTATAAAGAGGCCAATCTATAACCTCTTTGGAGTCTCTTGCAACCTATAAATGAGATACATGTTTTAGATGAGCAATATATAACAATCCCCATAATGCTAACAATTAAGCCATTGTATTGGAACATGGGCCACAACCCATCCATATCTTGATGATATGACCCTCTTTCATAATCAACACCATCCCAACATCCCCTCTCTCTTGGTTATATTGAGAGGCTCCATCAAAATATCCAATAGGGATGTTATGAACAAAAACAGGTGCTTTGATGGATCTGGATTTATGAGGCTTGGTATCACCATTCCACTCCTTATAAGCCCCTATAATATTCAAGATAACTTTATGAGCATTAACAGGGGCACTATAAAACAACACCCTATTCCTATGCTTCCAAATGCCCCAACAAGCAAAACATGGGAGTTATTCAAACTTTGGGACAAATGCAATCCAGGAACTAAAACTAGAAACCAATGACAAGGATTCCCAAATCCCGGTAATCTTTATCATAGATCTCACCTCCCTCCAAACAAGTTTGGAAAATTCATAGTGTACTAGAATATGGTTAATAGATTCAATGTTTTTAAAACATAAAAAACAGACACTAGGACCAACACCCCCTCTCTTAACAAAGTAAGAGCCTTGTTCTCCAACGCTAACCAACAGAAAAGCTTGATCTTTAAAGGGAAATTCCACTTCTGTAAACATTTGTACCACCATTTTGAAGTGTCTTGTACAAAAGACAACAAAAGGGAATTGTGTGCATGCTTTGTTGTAACTTTTCCATTTGAAACATTCCAGGTCCAAGCGAGAGTATCCTTAGAATCAACCAGAAATATTCCACAATTCTGCAGCCCCTTGATGAATCAAGACCATTCATCATGTAACACACCCTACAACACTAGGTTTGATCCGGATTTATGTGAGAAAAAAATGAAAGAGCATATATAGAACCATAAACATAGATATATTGCAAGGAACATAGTGATACAATAAACCTAGATTCTATTAAATGAATGAAACATAACATATTGTAAAATAAAAGTAGTTAGAATGGTGGTAGATATATCTATGAGAAGATATGTGGTGGCTACACTCATTCATGAAAAGATGATTACAAATGGAGGTCGAAGGGCCTTTTTATCATAAACATCAAAGACCTAACCCTAGGAGATGAACCATGATGCAAGGGCATACAATCCCAAGAAGACCAGTCGAAATTGAGGCAATTAAAGTCATCTGGAGGATGTTCAACAGAGTCATCTAGAGGACAGTCGAATACCTCTAGAGAAGTGTGGACGGATAATCGATGGAAGGAAGTCATGGGTACTAAATAGTTATGGACGATCCTAAGAAAACCAATCAAAGTATTGTTGATGGAGTCAGGGTATAGTTGAAGGAGTGTCGAATGGAAGGGCAGAGTAAGGCTGATAGGTAAGTGAGGATAACGACAATGAAATCTACCGACAGGAACAGAGGCACACATAACTGTGGAGGTAGTTGGATAAGTAATTGCAGTGTTATGGCTGTTGTTATAGAATTATAGATGGTGAGAGGAGCTCAATGGAGACAGTTGAATGTTTAAATGCAGAAGAGACATGCCTAGAAGTGCAAGAAGGTTCTAGAGGTAGAATTGAACATGAAATTTGGGCCGAGAGTATCTATAAATATGAGTTTGAGTTCACAGATATGGAAGCTAAACCTGAGTGTGCAAGCACATCCATGCTTATGTGATATTTCAAAGAGATGATAGAATAATTGACTGTGAGAGCGGCTGGAGCAGAGATTTGCATCTAAATTGTAAATTCATCTTCATATCGATTCCTTGATTAATAGAAGGCCATAATTCTTGGCACCTTGTTGTATGTTGTGTGTTTTTCTTGTTGTCCACCTTGATTTGTAGGTGACTTAGGTTATGTTTGCATTAGTTGGTATCGGAGCAGTAAGTGTCCTGTGTGAGGTTCCAGTTGCGATTAGACAAGAAGGAAACTCTAGTTGCGGTTGGGCAGAGTTGCACGAGGTGGTAGTAACCTAGTTGTAATTGGGAAGTGGTGATTTTGTCGATTAAGCGAGAGTGATGGCTCAAAGGGGCGTTAACATCTATGCCAGAGGACAGAGACAACATCGAGGTTCATGTGTGACCATTGATTGGGAGATGTTTGAAGAATGCATTCATACCATGACGAGTTTGAAGAGTGAGTTAGCAGCAGTAAAGGAAGCCTAGAGAAGAGGGTTTGATGTCAAAACCATTGACCATAGTGATGTAGAGGTTGAGGATGAAGGAAATACTCCTGAGGCTAAAGAGGAAGAAGACCCAGAAGACAAATTCTTGAATGTTCTATCTGAGATGAAGAGTAAGTCTAATATGGAAGTGACTACCTACATAGGGAGCCGTAATCCTGAAGGGTTAATAGACTAGATTAGGGATATGGAAGAATATTTTGATATGGAGTAGATAGAAGACCCAAAAAGGGTAAAGGTTGCTTGTTTAAATTTGAAGCGTCATGCCTCATTGTCATGGTAGAGTGTACAGGCTAACAAGGTAAACAAGGGAAAAGAAAAGTTGAATACTTGGGACATAATGGTCACCAAGTTGAAGGATAAGTTCCTTCCTACCGACTACATGATATCTATGTTTAAGAACTTGCAAAACCTGAGACAGAAGGAGATGGCCATTCAAGAATTCATTGAAGAATTCTATCAATTGTCTATCAGGTCAAGAGAGACTGACGAAGGCGAGGAAGCAATCATGAGGTATGTTAATGGCCTGAGTTTAGCTTGTTGAGGTTCAGGATAGTCAGGGAAGCTTACCAATTAGCCCTAAAAGTAGAGGAAAAATTGTCCAAGAAGACTTCGATGAGTAGGGAAAAGTCGATCGCTTGAATTCAGAAGTTTGCTTCCAAAAGAGGATAGACTATTAGGTAGAGGAAGGAGGAAGGTCATGAAGAACGATGAGAAGAAGGATGTACTGGAAAATACACACCAGAATACTGATGAGGAGGTGAGTACCCCAGAAGTTGAGGCACATATAGTTGGAGAGCATCTTTTGGAGGAAGACGTGTAGACCAACCTAAGGTCATCTGCTACAAGTGTTGGAAACTGGGCCACAAGACGTATGAGTGCCCAAAAAACTTGCAAGTTGCGAGTCAGCAGGAGATGAATTAAGGAACTGACGACGGAGCTGGTTCGACCACAAGAAAGAGCATGGTGGAGATTACGTTGGATGGAGGTAGGAACTTGATGACCTAACATACATTATTGCAACCTGGGCAATAGGAGGAGAGGGAACCGACATAGAGGAAGTCTATTTTCTAGACAAAGGTAAATATCCAGGATAGGTGTTGTATAACCATCATTGATGGAGGTAGCAAAGATAATTTGGTGTCGACAGAGGGCATCGACAAGATGGGTTTGAAATGTCGACCACACCCGAGTGCTTATCAAGTGTCGTGGCTACAAAAGGGACATCATGTCACAATGACCAGGCAATCCATGATAAATGTCAATATTGGTGATTTTTACGACAATGTACAATGCGATGTAATTTCAATAGATGCATGCCATCTATTGCTCAAATGACAATGGAAATATGACAATAATATGGTGTACAAAAGTCGTAGAAATACCATCACAGTCAAGGAGAATGGAAAAAAAATTCAACTGATTCCCTTGGACGAAGAACTAAATAGATAAGGAAAGGAAAATAAGTATGGGAAAGAAGAGTGTAGATGTGCTCAGCCAAGGAGTGCCCGCGGGAGGAAAAGAAGAAATGTTGTTGTTTCACAGTCATCCCAAGGGGTTGAGTGTGGATCATTTGATGGGAGGTATACCGACTGAAGTTGGGAAGGTGTTTTCGGAGTTCAAATGCATAATGGTCGATGAGATGTCAACAAAATTGTCTCCAAAAAGAATTATATAGTATTAGATCAACTTGATACCAGGGTCAAGTCTACCAAACAAGGCACCCCATAGAATGATGTCGGCTAAGAATGCAGAATTGAACCAACAAGTCCAAGAGTTGTTGGATAGAGGATTGATCAAAGAAAGTATGAGTCCTTGTGTAGTACCAATTGTACTACCACCTAAGAAGGGATAAGAATGGAGGATGTGCTTTGATTCAAGGGTCATCAACAACATCACCATCAAGTACAAATTTCCATTACTAATAATGGATGACTTGATCAACTACTTGAGTGGAGCCAAATACTTCACCAAGATCAACCTGAAAAGTGGATATCACCAGATTAGGATTAGAGAAGGTGATGAGTGGAAGGCATCCTTCAAAATGAAGGAAGGATTGTATGAGTGGTTGGTTATTCAATTTGGGTTGACCAATGCACAAAGTACATTCAGGAGGCTGATGAACGAGGTGTTGAAACCATTTCTGGGAAAAAAATTTGTTGTTTTCTTGGCGACATTCCAATTTTTAGCAGGACTATGGTCAAGCACTTGACTCGCTTGAGGAAAGTGCTACAAAGTTAAACTAGGAGAAGCTACTAGTGAATTTGCAGAATTGTTCCTTCATGCAGGAGGAATTGGTATACTTGGGATTCATAATCTCAAGTCAGGGACTGAAGATGGACCTAGAAAAGGTGAAAGTGATTCTCGGGTGGCTTGAGCCGATGAACACCACTAAGGTGAGAAGTTTTCATGGACTCACCAGTTTTTACTGGAAGTTCATCAGGGATTTTAGTCAGATGTGTGCACCGTTGATGACGTGCATGGAGAAGTGTGATTTCATAAGGACATAGGTTGTTGACCAACGTGACCTCGGTCAACAGGGGTTCGCCTCACTGTCGACACATACCTCAGTCTCCCTGGGAAACGTCCCGGACAGGTTTGATCCCACCTAGCAACACCCATAGAGCGGATGAGGTCTCACCTGAGGCATCCAAGAAGAGCAGATGGAACCATGTTTCTGCTGAGGGAGGAGGAGAGTTGTGGCTGCACAAACTATCTCTATTGCAGTACTTAACCAGAAACTTTAAGCATTCGACATGGAATTATAACATATTACTTAATCGTAGAATTTATCATCACAACAACAGTAAACAGATATTGCATCAATAAAACATAACAATATTCATATATCGCAACATTGCACAAATATCATACCAAAACATCATCATTATATTACTGTCGCAGTCGTATACCAGAAGCAAAACATAGATCTCCGTACACATATATCTCCTTATCTATCGCCTGTCATTCCTCTATTCATCTCTATCTATCTCCCTAACAATTACAACTCTCATCTATTTATAGGCTTCTGCCATTACAATGTTTGTCCACTTACAAATGACTTCCTAACCGACACTATGGACAAATGAACCAATATCTAATTGACTCGGTCCAAATGACCTAAAAACCCGCATACCACGGTACAATTGACTCAACATGACATGACATGTGGTCCAAGTGACCCAAAACCCGCCAACTGCGGTATACTTAAACACAAAATACTCCTTCCGTGCCATCATCCGATTTGTCGCAGTGTTGGCAGTACTGTGACATTTCCTCTTCAAACCGCCTGCCAACCGTCCCCCACATTATCTTGTGGCTCGCCCTCGAGCCACGTCAACTGCTGGACATCATACATGCCAACTGTTCTTGCTATCTGGAGCACGTGATGTGGTTCTGGTCCTTCGGCTATACTGATCATCGTCTCGCTATTCGGTAAGTCTTACCTAAAAGTGGGGAGCCCCCGACTTGCTGTCATGTACGTCTCAAACTCATCCTCGAGCCTCTGTGAATGGTATCGACGGTAAGGAAAAGAGGACGAACAGTACCAAGGTGCAAAATGAGCAGATGACTCTGGCACATCTGTTTTGCACCGAAAAATAGCTCCTACTATGGCTAGGGAGCTACCGCAGCAACCATCTCATTGGTCAAGAGAAGCACAATCCTTCGAACAACTACTGCGTACTTAAGCATGCTGGTTCGGCCCTTGGCTCCGTCATACCACAGTGTAAATGCACCCGCCATATCAAGGCGCTTAGGGACACTTGTCATTCGGGCTCACAGGGCCCCTGGGGTACTGCCATGGGAAATGAAGTGAAGCATTTCCACATCCTCCTTGGAATTCCTCACAACTCAACTCACCAAATGATCTAACAGCATAACCACGCTATTTCGGAAAGACTTCTTTGTACCGAACTACGGTCGGCCTCTGCTACTTATAGCTGGACCATGCTCGGGTCACGACGGGGAGAATGATGCCTCAGTACCTCGCATATGTGTTCGTGAACCAATCAACTAATGCAGCGGGTGGCGACCATGCTGTCACCGAAGATCCCACGTGTCGTTGTGTGATCAATCTCCTCGCATCTTCCTGATCATACCGGCCCAGCATGCCATGTGCAAAACATACTGTCGTCATGTGGTAACCAAGCGAAATCATGTATAGAGATGATGGCACAGGGTCACAAGACGTTAGCGGGATAGTAGTCACAATACTGCCCCGTACCCCTAAATCCTCTGTAATCATCACAAAATCCTGCATCTACTCAACCAAATCCATCATTGATCCTAGTCACAACATTGTCATGTGTCTCTAACTACTTCAAACTTGCAGCACAAGTCTCCCTGCTTGCGCATTCCTTCTTCTGTAGGTGGGCCATCGTCCACCAAACAACCTGCCGCACACACTCTCTTTCGTTTCTTTTTTTTTCTTTTTCGTTTTTTCCCGATGCAACTCAGGCATTGCACTGTTCCAAGCCCGACCGATAGGGCTTCAACCTCTGCCCATTTACCAACTTGGGGAGTATCGCCCCATCTAACTGCTGCAACTGAACCACTCCTCCTTAAGTAATACTACTGATGCGATATGGACCCAGCCAATGCATTTGCAATTTTCTTGGATGTTTCATAAACTTGCTGTCAAATAGTAGCAACAAGTCGCCTTGCTCAAATTGTTTAATTTTGATGTGGCGATCATGCCATGCCTTCTGGCGATCCTTCTCCACCCCTTGGTGAAAGCCAACGATAAATCGATCCTCTTCCAGCTGGACCAATTGCGCTAGACGTTCATCTAAGGCTACGACATCGTCCATGCCCGTAACAGCCGTAATGCGTAGACTCGAAACAATGTACTCCATTGGCATAATCGCTTCCTTCCCATATACTAGCTTAAAAGGTGTCTGGCCAGTCAACCTTTTACATGTGGTGCGATAGGCCCACAACACTGCTGGGATTTTCAGATCCCAGTCATTGTGGTTCGCATTTCACACCTTGGTCAGCACATGCTCCAATACCTTTTTAAACACCTCCACCGTCCCATTCTCCTGTGGGTAATAGGGTGTACTCTTCTTATGCTGTATCTACAACTCCTCTGTCAATGCACTAATGGTGCGATTAAGAAAGTGGCTGCCTTTATCACTCAACAAAATCTTAGGACAACCGAAACGAGTGACAATGTGGTCGAACAAAAATTGAGCAACCGTTGCTGCGGAACAATCAACTACGAGTGTCGCCTTGTCCCATCGGGTCAAATACTCTGTTGCCATGATGATGTACCGCGCACCCATACGTTTCCCTAGTGGAGTAATCGGCCCGACAAAATCCACAACCCATTTTTTGAATGGTTGCAATGTCACTAGAGGTAGTAGCGGCATCTTATCGCGTCTGGATGGCTTGCCAGTTCACTGACAAACATCGCAAGACCGCGCATAGTCTATCGTATCATTATGTAATGTGGGCCACCGAAGCCCTACATGCAGCACCTTCCGGGCAGTCACCCAACCGCCATAATGTCCTCCCGCTACTCCACCATGTGCCTCAGCCAGTATCTGCACTTGCTCATGCGGCAAGACACATCTGCGCAAGATCTCATCAGCGCCCAATTTATACAACTCTCCCGCGATTAGCTGAAAGTCAGCAGCCTTGACAACCAATTCCTTCTTCTGAGTAGTGTTAAATTCATCGGGTGCAGTGCCGGTCACCAGAAACTGAAGGATGTTGTCAAAATATTGATCAACGGCGGCAACTTTAAATAGTTGGGCATTCGGCAACCCATCTTCGATATTAGTCGGTTCCTCCCCTGTGTTAATCTGTGATAAATGATCTAGTCTAGCATTCAATCGCCCCGGTTTCATAATGACTTCAAAATCAAACTCCTGAAACAAAATTAGCCAACGACATCTCTTCCCCCCCAACACGCGCTTATTGACCAAGTATTTTTGTGCAGAATGATTAGTGAACATTTTAAAGTGGCCACCCAACAAATAATGCCTGAATTTCTGCAGCGCGTAAACCATGGCCAGACCTTCTCATTCCGTGGTAGTGTAATTTCGTTCTGCAGAGGACAGCTTCCGACTGGAAAAAGCAATAAGATGATCAAGTTCTCCTTCTCCGGGTTGAGCCAACACAACACCAAATGCGATCGATGAAGAATCAACATGGACATGAAATTCCTTACTCCAGTCTGGAAAGACCAAGATTGGTGCCGATGCCATCCTCTCCTTGAGCGTTTTGAAGCTATCCTGACATTCCGGGCTCCACTGGAATGCCACGTCCTTCTTCAACAACTTTTCCATAGGGGCAGTAATCGTAGCATAACCCCTGATAAACTTGCGATAATATCCCATATGACCCAAAGTCGCTTGCAACTTCTTAATGGTGGTTAGCGGTTGCAACCCCAAAATGATTGCAATTTTCGCTGGATCAGCCAGCAATCCCTGTTTACACACGATATGACCCAGCCATATCCCAAACGGTGCAAAAAAAATACATTTCTTCAAGTTCGGCGATATCTGGTGCTGTCGGCGTCACTCAAGCATTAACTGCAAATTGGCCAAATCATCGCGAATCAACCCATACACGATCCAATCATCCATATATACCTGCAAAAATTTCTGAATAAAATCCTTGAATGCGGCAACAACGACCCGAGAGAATATCGCAGGTGCATTCTTCAAACCAAATGGCATTACCATGTACTGAAATAACCCCATTCAATAACGAAAGTTGTCTTATGGTGATCTTCCTTGGCAATGCGAATCTAATGGTAGTCAGAGAATCCATCAGTGAATGAGTACATCTCCTGGCCACCCACTCCTTCAAGTACTTCATCAGTAAACGGGGTCAGAAAGGGGTCATGTAAGCAGGCATCATTCAACTTCCGCAAGTTGACGCAAATGCACACTTCACCTATTTTCTTGTCCTGCACCACCATAGGACTGATCCATTTGGACTCTTCCACAGGTTCAATAATACCAACATCCAACATGCGATCAAGTTCCCCCTTGACCTTTTGTTTATGTCACGAATTCAGCCGACAAGGTCGTTGTCGGACTGGCTTAGCATCTGGTTTTAATGGAATCTTCATCTCTCCTAAATCACCCAGGATTCCCTTCATTTCCTAAAACTTTGTGGGAAACACGTCTTGAAACTCATGAAGTAACTCAGTAACCTTACTCATCATCTCATCCTCCCAATAATCTCCAACATTAGAAAACTTCGGAGTAGCCTCTGTGTTGATATTCATCTTGCGGAGCTACAATGGTTGACTGAATGGATTACTTGGCGCAGCAGGTGGGACCACATCGCGACTACCTTCAGATTCGGGAATGTTGACATTCTGGGGATCGTCCTCATCCTCTGGCCCACCGCTGATGTTGAAGCACACCATGAGAGACTGCATCTGACAATATGTGTGCAGGTTAATAGGTTAGGCCACCGGAACAACCTGAAGTACTACATCGCGGATGAGCTATAAAGCGTTATGGACATCAGGGTTGGCATCCGCAAAAGTGAATGTATGAGTCAAACAGACCGTCAACTCCCTCCATGTTGTAATGTCTCACCGCAACTCGGCTGCAGTGTACCATGAGCGCGGCATCTCATCCAAAGTATGGATAAAAGCATGGACCCACTCATCTCTGGGTCGCGACACCCATAATCATTGGCATTCCATCACATGATCACTGGGATTAGTCCGGCCATCATACTTGCCAATGTGATAAACCTTAGTATCACCGAACCGAACCCATCATCAACCTTCGACACTATGACCAACCATTAATGAATTTCTTATGTGTCTCCCACCAGTGTGCTGGAGCAGCCTTCAGTGCTTCCTCCAATGCCAGCAATTGCTATGGTTCTGAGACACAGTCTTCAAATTCTGTCAAAAAGGTGGTTAGGCCAGGAAACCCCTCACAATGTGATCGTTTCGGTCGCAACACGACATAAGGATTGCGTAACTAAGCCACATTTTCGAAATGGTACCTCATGTAATCTATTCTGCCAATGTTCTAAGGCATCATCAGAGTCAAAAGACGTAGAGCTCTTGCTGTGCCACTCCAACTCACCATGGACAGTAGGATGAATATAATCTTTAGAAATATTTAATGCATGGTCCCATCTAGCGGGATCATCATCTATTATAGTCTCAACGTATCGACGTCCTTCAGCCGGATCCAACTGGGCTATGACTCTGAAATCGCGATTCTCAAAGGTCATCATGTGCTTCTTGAAGTTGATTACAGCTCCACTATCGTTAGCCCATCCAATCCCCAAGAGCGCCAGATAAGAGCTTCCTCCCTCAACCACTTCAATGACATTGAAGTCAGCATAGGTCTTCATGCCCTCAATATCGATTGTGAGCCACGGAACTCGCCCAATGGGTGTTACCTTCGCACGGTTATCCAACCAGAGCGACACAGGAGACCAGCTCAATGGGGGACTCCCCATCTTTTGCCACGCTTACTTGGTTAAGATGTTAACATCCAAACCAAGGTCAAGAATAACAGAGTCAACATCATATTCACCAATCTAAATATTCATTCACATCTCCTTGCCAGTCTTCCGTCGCTGTAGGGAGTTTACTGCCGACTCCTACCGTCCTTTCGTAAATTTCTGCAACCATCACTCAATCTCAACCAGGGCAGCTGGTTCTTGGGCCAATAACAGACAACTTTCAAGAAACTTTTGCAATGTCCCTGATGGTGGCGGCCGATCAGTGCTTGATGTAGTATCAAAGTCAGGTGGCATATCGCAAACAACAGCCTTACCACGGTCTTTCTCCAAGGTGCGACGTGCCTCCAGGAATGTCTCCCACTCCGTATCAATGTCGAAAGGTACCATCTTCTGACCAGCCAACCAAATCAGTGGTCGCAAATTATCTTCCCCAGTCATCTTGCCTCCACGAGTGACAACAACCACCAAACCATCTTGTCATTGTGGTTCTGTAGAAATGGTCGCAATATTTGCACCCTGCGTCTGGTTCTGTTGCAGATTCCCCGGTTGATTAACATTTGGATTGGCATTCGGCGGTGGTCTCCGGGGCTGGTTCTATACTGGTTGCTGCACCTGATTCTATACTAGTTGTTGTGGTTAGGTCTGATTCTGTAACTGTGGAGCGTTCCCAGCCTGCCATCGTGCAATCAACTATGGACAATTCTCAACCGTATGATCATCACCAACACAAAACGTACACTGATTCTGTAGTAGTGGGCAGTCACGCTGATAATGCCCCCATACCGCACAGTGGTAACATTGAACAATTCCACGACCACTTCGGCCTCCTCCTCCATGACCAAATCCGCCACCGCGTCCACCCATGTATCCTCCTCAGTAGCCGCCCTACTGCTGGTATTGAGGTTGGTTAACCTGTTGTTGCATCGGTGCTGGTGGTATTGCTTTCCCTTGTGGTGCATACTGCGGTTGATGTACATACTGTGGCTGAGGGGGAGTCATCTTCATCGGAGTATATTGTGGCATGAACTGCTATGGTTGTTGTTGCTATGGTGCAAACTGCATCTGCGTGTTGATGTATATGTAACTTCGGAATGTATTTCATCTTTGTATTTTATATATATTTATCGGTACCCTTATAAGAGCTGTGTTATTCCTCTATAAGGAAGTGTCATCATGTGGATTGACAAGTGTTGCAAGTGTGTGTACTTGCCGATGGGTTATTAGACCACCATGTGGGGTCGGCCCTGAATTATATATAATATAATGTGGATGTATCTAGATAGACAAGTCGGGCCCATAAGGTCACTGGGCAAAAAGGTTAGTATAAATAGAGATCGGAGATCTCTATTTTACTCACTCGGAAAAAGTAACTCACTCTCACTTAGAAAGTGGCGCACTAGTGAGGAGGAGGATCATCTGCTATCAGGAGACTATCTCAGTGTTATTTGGTTGTACTTTGGTTGAGCCATTGCTCTCTCTATCTCTGAGGAAGTTGTGGGGTTTTTCACCTTAGGGTTTTCCCCACGGAAACTCTGTGTCTCTTGTCTCTTATGCTTTTGATTCTTGTGATGCTTGTCATATTGTGATTGTCATGCATTGATTTACTGTATATGTTATTCTCTCAGCAAATATCCTAGAGTATTGTGAATTAATGCTCAAAATTTAACATGGTATCAGAGCTAACCTGAGAAGAAGACACTTTACAGTGACGGAAGCTTGAGTTCCTTGTTTATTGGGTTTCTCTCCACAGATTTGTGAAAATCAGTATAGTAGATTGACTCTACTCATCAAGGCGCATCTATCTGTCCAATCAGAACTCAATTCCGAGCATTTTCAGATTTGGCCCTAAAATTTAGGGTTTCCACAAAAATAGGAATTTCTGGAATCTGAAGACACAGCTGGAAGCTCCTTGCAAAAATCGAAGTTTAGAGCTTTGGATCGAGATTTTTGGCTGGGTAGATCTCCGGGAAACTCAAACCCTATTTCAGGGCTCTCCCCACTGAACCCGGGAGGACAAAAAGGCAATTCTGAAGGACAAGACTTTGCTGATCTCAAATTCTGAATGCACCAAGCTGATCAACTCATCAAGGCGCATCTTTCTATCCTTTCAGAAATTTGAAATTCACATTTTGAATTTTTAGGGTTTTTCTGACAAACCCTAATCCGGGACCAGATCCAGTTTTCAGCATTTCAAGTGGTAAGATCTAAATCTTTTCTATTTCCATTTGAAGTACTCCTTAAGATGTCTCTCCACACTAAGCTTGAGGATAAGCTTGAAGGGGCTGATAACTTCCGAGCCTGGAAGTATAGGATTGGGTTAATCCTGGAAGAGAATGAGTTGGACTCATATGTGAAAGAAGACATCCCTATCCCAGAGGATGAAGAGGCCAAGGTATTGCATCAGAAGAACTTGGTCAAGGAAAAGAGAATCATTGCTGATTCTATCAAAGACCATCTCATACCCCATGTGTCTTCTCTTAAGACACCCAAGGAGATGTTTGAATCTTTGACCAAGCTATTTGAAGGAAAGAACATAAATCGGAAGATGACCCTGCAGAACCAATTGAAAGGAGTAAAGTTTCAGAATGGAGAAACCATTCAATCTTATTTCTCAAGAGTCTCCCAGATCAAGGAACAACTAGAAGCAGTGGATGAAATGGTGGAGAATGGTGAAGTGGTGATGACCACTCTAAATGGCCTACCTAGGTCATGGGATTCATTCATTCAAGGAATTTGTGCAAGGAAGAAGTTGATCTCATTCAACAGATTGCGGGAAGAATGCTCTCAAGAAGAAGCTAGACTTATAGCTCGTGAGGAAAAGATGGGAGGTGAAGATCAAGCTCTTGTATTCCACACCAAAAGAAGCAAAACCAAGAAGGAGCACCCTCGCCACAATAGATCCTATCAAAAGAGCAAGAAGGACCTAAGATGCTTCACATGCAATGAGAAGGGTCATTTTGCCTCAGATTGTCCCAAGAACAAAAGGGATAATAACAACAATAAGAAGAAGAAGGGCAGCAAAAGAAGGCTTCATGTTCATGATGCCGAAGATGATGAACCTCCAAAGAAGAAAGCTAGGGCAGAAAGTGATAGTGATGATGACTCATCAAGTGAAGAAGAGTATGTTCTGAACTGTCCTCTTACAGGTACTATCTCTCATGTTTGTAATGATTGGTTAATTGATAGTGGGGCTTCCAAACACATGACTGGGTTTAAGGAATCTTTTGTGAACCTATCTGAACATGAATCATCCCATAAGGTGAAACTTGGGGACGATTATCAATACCCAATCAAAGGAAGTGGTGAAGCCTCCTACAACCTAGATTCTGGAAAATCCTTGAAGATGAAAGAAGTCCTTTATGTACCTAGGCTCAAGAAGAATTTACTCTCCATCTCTGAATTGGATGCAAAAGGTATGGGGGTTGCATTTTTGGATGGACAAGTCCTAATGTGGCCAAAGGGAAATACCATAGATAATGCAGTAGTGATTGGAGAGCAAGAGGGAGGTTTGTATAAATTGAAGGGACAACTTGAACATGCCATGGTGCATGAATCCATGGAGCCAAGTGAAATTTGGCATAGAAGACTTGCTCATATGCACTATAGAGCACTTCCAATTTGAAGCAAGGCAGTAGAGGGTCTTCCTGAAATCAAGACCAAACATGAAGGTGTTTGCAAAGGATGTGCAAAAGGAAAGAACATCAAGAAGGCCTTCCCAAGTAGTGAAAGCAAGGCAAAAGACATCCTAGAAATCATCCACTCAGATGTATGTGGTCCTATGTCATCCAGTTCCCTAAGTGGGTATGTTTACTATGTCTCATTTATTGATGACTTCTCCAGGAAGACTTGGGTATACTTCTTGAAGAGCAACGATGAGGTGTTTGATAAATTCAAGGAATTCAAAACCTTGATGGAGAATCAAACTGACAAGAAGATCAAAACATTCAGATCTGAAAATGGTGGAGAATTCACCTCAAGTGACTTCAAGAAGCTTTGTAATGATTCAGGGATTAAGAGGGAGTTGACTGCTCCATATAATCCTCAACAAAATGGAGTTGCAGAAAGGAAGAACAGAACCATCATGGAAGTAGCAAGGGCAATGCTGCATGACCAGGATCTACCTATGCATTTATGGGCAGAAGTAGCTAGAACAGCTGTATATGTGCAGAACAGAACACCCCACAAGATATTGGACAACAAGACACCAAAAGAGGTCTTTTCTGGTAAGAAACCTGAAGTAAGTCATCTCAGAATATTTGGTTGTCCAGTATACACTCATGTCCCAAAAGAAAAGAGGACTAAACTAGATCCTTCAGGAAAGAAGGGTATCTTTGTGGGTTACAATGAAAGCTCGAAGGCTTACAGAATATACTTTCCAGGGTTCAAGAAGATTGATGTCAGCAGGGATGTAACATTTGATGAAGACTCAGCATTCATCAAATCAAGGAAGGCACCCATCGAAGTTTATGAAGAACCTAAGGAAACAAGATTTCAAGACACTACCATGACTGAAACAGTTCCAGAAGTTGTTCGTGAGTTTGAAGATCCACAAGAACCTGTAGATCCACCCCGTGAAGATAACTCTCACAAGAGGAAAACTGCATGGGCTAGAGAGCTCATTCAAGATGCAGAAAGATTTTGCATTCCAGAAGAAGAACACAGAGCAAAGAAGAGGACCAGATCACATACCAGCTATGTTGCTTTAATCTGTGACATTATAAACAAAGAGCCTTCCAGTTATGAAGAAGCAGCAGAAAAGAAAGAATGGAAGGATGCCATGGTTGAGGAATATCAATCAATAATGAAGAATGATGTTTGGGATGTTGTCCCAAGACCTAAAGTGAAGTCTGTTGTGACTTCCAAATGGATCTACAAAATCAAGCATGCTCCAGATGGCAGTGTGGAGAAATACAAGGTAAGATTCGTAGCTCGTGGCTTCTCTCAGAAAGAGGGAATAGATTATGAAAAAACTTTTGCACCTGTAGCCCGATTGAAGAAAGCCTTGTATGGCTTGAAACAAGCTCCCATAACCTGGTATGGTAGGATGGACAGTTTTCTATCTAGTTTGGGCTTTACCAAGAGTAAAACGGATTCCAACCTTTATTACAAGGTTGAGGAAGGGAATCCTATGATTCTACTCCTGTATGTGGTTGACTTATTTGTAACAGGAGATGACAGGTTGATTGTAGATACTAAGAGGAATCTTGCTGCAGAATTCGATATGAAAGATTTGGGAATGATGCATTATTTCCTAGGTATGGAGGTGTGGCAGAGTGCAGGTGGAATCTTCCTTGGCCAAGGGAAGTACACAGTAGATATCCTGAAGAGATTCAGGATGATGGATTGCAAGGCCATGGCCACACCTATGGCATCGAATCTGAAGCTTCTATGTGATGCTTCATCTAAGCCTATTGATGTCTCTATGTATCGTCAGATGATTGGGTCCTTGATGTACCTGACGAACACGAGACCAGACATTTTTTTTGCTGTGAACACATTGAGTCAGTTCCTGACGGATCCGAGTGTTCACCTGGTTGCTGTAAAGCATGTTCTGAGGTACCTAAAGGGTACAATGGATTATGGGCTCAAGTATGAGGCAAATCAAAAGTTTAACCTGTAGGGTTATGTTGATTCAGATTGGGCTGGCAGTGTTGCAGATAGGAAGAGCACATCTGGGTGCTGCTTTAGTATGGGATCAGGTGTGATCTCATGGTTTAGTAGGAAGCAGTCCTGCGTAGCACTGAGTACAGATGAGGCAGAGTATGTTGCAGCCTGTTCAGCTAGTTGTGAGGCAGTATGGCTACGGAAGCTACTGTCTGAGTTATTTGATCTCCTGTTGGATGCTACTGGTATCTTCTGTGATAACCAGAGTTGTGTGAAGCTATCCGAGAATCCAGTGTTTCATGACAGGTTGAAACACATAGAGATCAAATATCACTATATCAGGGATATGGTGCAAAGAGGAGCTGTGAAGCTCCTGTATGTTGCGATGGACGAGCAGATTGTAGATGCGCTGACGAAGCCACTAGCCAGGGTGAAGTTCGAGTACTTCAAAGAGAGGCTTGGCGTTCTTCAGATCGAGGACACTTTGAGGAAGAAGTGATGGACACATCTGCTGAAGCCACTCCAAGCATGTTGGAAGGATGATCCTTCACATGGCTATGGATGTAAGCGCTGGATGATGAGCATCAGGATGATGTTCTGGTTTCTGCTGGATATGATCAGTTGGATCATTTTTATGTATGTATGTATGCATCATGTTGGATGCTGGATATGATCAGTTGGATCATTTATATGTATGTACGCATCATGTTGGATGCTTGGACCATGTATCTGTATATGTATCAGGTGGATACATTGTATGATCAGGTGGATCATGTATGATGATATGTATCATGTATTTGTATTTGTGTCAGGTGGATACATTGTATGATTAGGTGGATCATGTATGATGATATGTATCAGGTAGATACTTGGTATGCATTAGGTAGATGCATTATATGATTAGGATGATCATGGATGACGAGCTTCAGGATGTTGCTCCAGATGACATGTAGCAAGATGTTGCAGTGATGATGATCAGGATGATCATGGATGACAAGCTTCAGGATGTTGCTCCAGATGACATGTAGGATGTTGCAGTGATGATGATCAGGATGATCATGTGTACATCAGGATGATGTATGGTGAGTATCAGGTTGATACTCTATGGCCGTGGATCAGGTTGTGCAGATGAGCATGTAATTCGGTGCCCTGGGAGATTTGCAAATATTCTTTCGAGGTTTTGCCTATGGCATGTAATTCGGTTCCCTGGGATATCTAGCAAATGCTCTTTCGAGGTTTTGCCTATGGCATGTAATTCAGTGCCCTGGGATATCTGGCAGATGCTCTTTTGAGGTTTTGTCCTATGGCATGTAATTCAGTTCCCTGGGAGATCCGATAGGTTGGGGTGTGTGCCCGTAATCAGTCCTGGGATGCTCTTGCGAGGTTTTGCCATAACCACATGTAATTCATGCCCTGGGATATCCTATAGGTAGAGCTGCGTGCTCGTAACAGCCTGGGATGCTCTTGCGAGGTTTTGTGGTGGGGTCACATGTAATAAGTCCTGGAGATCTGGACAGGATGAAAAAGGCCTCAGATGCTCTTTAGAGTTCTTACTAGTCAAGAGACTCTTTTAAGGTTTTGTGACGCACGTAATAAGTCCTGAGGATTCCACAGTATGGCCAGTGATGATGAAGACCTGCAGGTGGTGGGCCTACATCCTGTATGAAAAAGGACTGGCTCTGTAGAACTTCCTATGACGAGTAGAGTCAGAGATTGGTTGAGATAGCAGCAGCAGTGACGATGATGATGACGATGCATCGATGACGATGATCCCGAGAAGAAGACTTGTCTAGCAGATCTGTGTCGAGAAATACCTTCCTAGTTAAGAGGGAGTGTTGATGTATATGTAACTTCGGAATGTATTTCATCTGTGTATTTTATATATATATATTGTACCCTTATAAGAGATGTGTTATTCCTCTATAAGGAAGTGTCGTCATGTGGATTGACAAGTGTCGCAAGTGTGTGTACTTGCCGATGGGTTATTTGACCACCATGTGGGGTCGGCCCTCAATTATATATAATATAATGTGGATGTATCTAGATAGACAAGTCGGCCCCATAAGGTCACTGGGAAAAAAGGTTAGTATAAATAGAGATCGGAGATCTCTATTTTACTCACTCGAAAAAAGTAACTCACTCTCACTTAGAAAGTGGCGCACTAGTGAGGAGGAGGATCATCTGCTATCAGGAGACTATCTCAGTGTTATTTGGTTGTACTTTGGTTGAGCCATTGCCCTCTCTATCTCTGAGGAAGTTGTGGGGTTTTTCACCTTAGGGTTTTCCCCACAGAAACTCTATGTCTCTTGTCTCTTATGCTTTTAAATCTTGTGATGCTTGTCATATTGTGATTGTCATGCATTGATTTATTGTATATGTTATTCTCTCAGCAAATATCCTAGAGTATTGTGAATTAATGCTCAAAATTTAACACTGCGGTTGCGGTAGCGGCTGAGCTACCTACGGTTGCAGTTGTGGCTGTTGTACGGCGCGCTGATCATCCTTGATGTAGAATGCATCACACATCCTCTCCTGTAGAAACCCATATGCACGGCAATCCTTGTCATCATGACCCACCAACTTGCAGAATGTGCAATAAATATTTTGCAGGGTTGTGACCATTTTCTGCATATACAGGCAATTATCATGACTGTGCCCAAACATGTGACAAATGTGACACCACGGCATACTGCCGCCATTCAACGAGTTTGGCGCTCCCGACACCAAATAATTACGAAAATTCAGGAAATTATCCTTTGTATGCCCTTCTCCTCGGCATCGCGTACACCATACCTCATCGTGTTGTTCCTTGTTCTTTTTCAAATCTTGCAACTGTATAGTCAGGTTAGCGAGCTGCATCTGTATCTACGACATCCCAGCCGCATTATCTCCAATCGATGACGCCTGTAGCTAGGGTTTTCACCCTAGCTTGTGCAAATGAGCACCTACTAAGGAGAACAGACTCCTTAGTAGCAGTTCAATAAACAGTAAATTAAAGTACTAAAACAATATGAATTTTAACCTAGCATGAGCATTAATAAATATAACAAAACATGGAAATATGGTGAAGATCTTTCTTTTTTGTATTAAAATTTACCTCAGGTGTAGAGGTTGGTGAAGTTCTTGCAATAGTCCAAGAGGGTTGCTCCAAACTCCAGCTTTGCTCCTTTCTCTTTCTCCAAAGGGTTGGAAATGGGCCAAAGGGGCACTCAAGGGTGAGCTAGGGTTTCAAGAGTGATTTTGGTAGAGTAAGAGTGTATTTGATTGTGGATATGAAATGAGGGACCTCCATCACCTATTTATAGGTTTTTAGTGGTGGAGTGTTGGCCCATGGTTTTGGGAACCATATGGTTTAGGTTAGCTGTATAGGGTTTTTGTTTCCTTTTTCCCTCTTTTTCCTCTTTTTTTATATTTTTTATTCCCTTTTTAGAGGGTTTTTGCTATTTTGGAGGAATTTTGGATTATTTTGGGGGGAAAAGGGGTTTTTTGGCCTTTTGGAGGCTTTTTTAATGGTTTTTTTGGCCTTTTGGACGCTTTTTAATGGGATTTGAAGGTTTTGGAGGCAAATATGGTAGGAAATATGGACAAATGAGTCATGTAATGGGGTAGATGAGGTAGTGAGCACTTTTTGGGTGTTAACAATGCCTCCAATTGCATTGCAATCTCTAGAGCTTCGTTAGGCGTCGCTATGCTTTGTTGCATCAACGGCAGCCGACTGTGGGGTAGCAGTGTCGCAATGAACCATTCTTTATGTTGGACGGCACTCATATCAAAACTAACCTTTGCCATCAACATCTTGATTTGCTAATCGAAATCCCATACCGTCTCATTGGGATACTGCTTAATTTCCTTCAATTCAGTAATATATTGAGCCTTCGACTTAGGCCTTCTGAATTCGGCAATGAGCCCATCCCGAATCTCATCCAGAGACTTCTCTGGGGATCCCGTACGGACTAGAATAAACTTCATGAACCAATCTAATGCATGACCTCGCAGAGTCGTGGCTAACTGTCCTTTCTTAGCATCGGCACCAATGATCTGTTTCATGGTCCAGACCGCTTCACACAAAAACCAATACTATTATGGGTTGTTTGTCACACTTCCATGGAACAATGGTAACTTAGCATCATCGACCGCCATTCTGGGCTTCCTTCCTCCTGTCGCTGTGCTACTACCAATCAACTTCTGCAGAATTGACAAACTTGGCGGTGTCGAAGTGGTATTTCTTGTTGATTGTGAGTCAGTGAGCAAAGGTGTGGGCACATTGGTGTCGGGGTTTGGTCCTGCCTCTATCCTTGGCATAGCCTGGTCGTCCCTGTCAAGACTGTGAGGTCGCTTCATCCCATGTGGTCTTCCTTCGCGATTTTGCAGTTCGATCACAGCAGGACCTTCTCTTGTCCTCTGCCTCTTCTCCTGTCAAAACATCGCTCCTCCTCTTGTAAGACCACTTTCTTCCTCATCTTTGCTCACAGTCTCCTCATGATATGCACCCATCTACCCCTTACCATTCCATGTACCATCCCCAGCAGTCGCGGTACCCACGACCTCCGCCCACCAAGCTGTCTACTGATCAAGGTGCATCTTTAATATACCCTTTTCGTAGATTAGCATCTTAATCGACAGTTGGAGCGGTAGCAGAAACCTTCACCTTGGTCCTCAGAAGAAGTATCTTTCAGCTTCACTATAGTATTTCTTCATGTCGACCACAAATTCTGTGATATATCCCAATAAGATGCTATCGAGTCAAACTTCGACAACCCGTGATGCCTTGTTATCGACTTCCTACAGCTCCTGAATCAATTCCGGGGTCCAAGCCGTCAGCTCACCACCCTGGAAATTCCTCTTTTGGAAGGTCAGCTTTGACAACCATTCATACAGGATGACCGGGAATTCACAGAAAAACCATTCATGTAGACTGTCATGAATATACCTTCCCAGCCAGTGATCTACTGTCAGTCGCATGTTCCGGCTTTCTTCTTCAGCAAACTCCCGCAACTTCTGATCAAACCAGCTCTATATCTCCAGCTTCCTCGGGTGCCACAACATGACCTCCTTTCACTCTACACACGGTCCCGAAAATGGAACCATTTGTTGACCAACGCGACCTCGGTCGACAGAGGTTCGCCTCACTGTCAAAACATACCTCAGTCTCCCTAGGCACTGGCCCGGGCAGGTTTGAGCTCGCCCAACAACACTCGTAGAGCGGATGAGGTCTCACCCGAGGCGTCCAGAAAGAGCAGACGGAACCATGTTTCCACCGAGGGAGGAGGAGAGTTGTGGCTGCACGGACTAGCTCTATTACAGTACTTAACCAGAAACTTTAAGCATTCGACATGGAATTATAACATATTACTTAATCACAGCATTTATCATCACAGCAACAATAAGCAGATATTGCATCAATAAAACATAACAACATTCATATATCTCAACATTGCACAAATATCGTACCAAAACATCATTATTATATTACTGTCGTAGTCGTATACCAGAAGCAAAACATAGACCTCCATACACATATATCTCCTTATCTCTCGCCTGTCATTCCTCTATTCATCTCTATCTATCTTCCTAACACTTACAACTCTCATCTATTTATAGGCTTCTGCCATTACAATGTTTGTCCACTTACTAACGACTTCCTAACCGACACTATGGACAAATGACCCAATATCTAACTGACTCGGTCCAAATGACCCAAAAACCCGCATGTCGCGGTACAATTGACTCAACATTACATAACATGTGGTCCAAGTGACCCAAAACCCGCCAACTGCGGTATACTTAAACACAAAATACTCCTTCCACACCCTCATCTGATGTGTCGCAGCATCAGTAGTACTGCGACATTTCCTCATCAAATTGCCTGCCAACAGAGGCCACCCGACGATCCTTTGAAAAGTTGAAGAAGAAGGTGAAAGAGCGACTAGTTTTGATGCTACCTGATTTATACAAGGTGTTCCAAGTTGATTGAACTGCAATCGGGTTAGCAACTGGAGCTGTGTTGAGCCAAGAGGGTCGACCAATTTCATTTTTGAGTGAGAAGCTAGGCAACGTCAAACATAAATACTCGGTCTACGACTAGGATTTCTATGTGATTATACAAGCATTGAAGAAGTGGAGACATTATTTGCTACCCAAGGAATTTGTTTTGTTCATCGATTAGTAAGCTCTGAGGTATTTGAATACTCAGAAAAAGTTAAACTAGCGACACATGAAGTGGGTAGATTTGTTACAGAGTTACACTTTTGTGTTAAAGCACAAGTCGAGAAAGACCAACAAAGTCACCAACACATTGAGTCAAAGAGTCGCATTAATGTAAACGACAGCTTTTCAGCCGATAGGGTTAGAATAGATAAAGGTCAACTATGAAGTCGATGAGGATTTTCATGGAGCCTGGAAGGCATCAAAGGATCCATGGAGTGTCTATATGACTCCATACCTAGATTATTTCATCCAAGAAGATACCTTTTAAGGGACACCAGTTATGCATCCCAAAGGGATCAGTACGGGAAAACTTGATTAGATATTTGCATAGCAGAGGACTCATAGGACACTCTGGAAATGACAAAACCAAGGCGTTGGTTGAAGAGAAATATTATTGGTTGATATTGGTGACGGATGTGAGGAAGTGGGTCTGATAGTGTCGAATATTCCAACATGCCAAAGGGAGAAATCAAAATATGGGGTTGTATGCTCCATTGCCAGTGCCAACTGGCCCATGGGAAGATGTAAGTATGGACTTTGTGTTGGGATTGTCAAAGACAACAAGGTAATGATTCCATCTTTGTGGTAATCGATAGGTTTTTAAAGATGGCTCACTTTATTCAATGTTGGAAGATGAGTGATGCCACTTGAATTGTTGTTCTATTTTTCAAAGAGGTTGTGAGATTGCATGCAAGACTGCCAAAGAGTATCACTTCGGATAGGGAGGGTCATTTATGGAGAAAACCATGGAAGAAGCTTGATGTGAAGATGTAGTTTAGTTCTGCATACCATCCGCAGACCAATGGATAGCTTGAAGTTGAGAATAGGAGCTTGGGAAATATTTTTAGGTTTCTAACTATTGATCGATCGAAAAAGTGGGAGAATGTGTTGGGACATGCTGGATTCATGTACAAAAAATCAGTCAACATGTCGACTGGGATGATCCCATTCCAAATAATTTAAGGAAGAAGTCTGCATGGTGTAGTTGATTTAATGCAGCTGCAGAGAGGAATGCAGGAAAGTGCAAATGCAGATTCATTTTTCAATCATATGAAAGAAGTGCACAATAAGGTGAGACGACGGCTGGAGAAGAGAAAAAATGCATACAAGTTATGATCCAACCAAAAGAAATGACTGCATTCATTCGCAGATGGAAACTTAGTGTATGCACACCAGAGGAAAGAAAGGTTCCCATGAGGAACATATAATAAGCTGAAGTTGAAGAAGATTTGGCCTTGTAGAATCTTAAAGAAGATCTCAGATAATGTTTATACAATGGAGCTGCTAGAGGATCTAAATATTTCACCAAAATTCAATGTGGTTGACTTGTATAGATATGAATAAGGGTCGACAAGTGGAAGTGAGACGACCATACATCAGGGAGAACAAATACCAGTCCAACCACCGGAAGAAATCACGGAAGTACTCGACGAATGCAAAATCGAGAAGACAAGGAGTCAGAAGAAGACATAATATTTGGTTTGGTGGAAGGACAGGGACTTGGAGGAAGCGACATGGATTTCAAGAGAAAATATTGAGGAGTTGCAAAACCGCGGGAGTAGTAATTTTCAACTCGAGGAGGTTGATGTAGGGGCATCCAAGCTCAAAAATACCAGTCAAAATTAAGGTGACTGAAGTCGTCTAGAGGATGGTCCACAACCTCTAGATAAGTGCAGATGGATAATCGATGGAAGGAATTCATGGGTACCGACCAGCTATGGCTGATGCCAAGAAAACTAATAATAGGATCATCGATGGAGTTAGGGTACAGTTAAAGGAGTGCTAACTAAAAGGGTAGAGTAAGGCTGACAGGTAAGTGAGGACGACGATGACAGAAGATACCGATCAGAATTGAGACACGCATAATTGTGGAGGTATTTGGATCAGTTATTGCGTAGCTATGGCTGTTTTTGCAGAATGGCACATAACGAGAGGGTCTGAATGGAGGCATGTGGAGGTTTAAATGTAGAAGATCCATGCCTAGAAGTGCAAAAACCTTTTAGAGGAAGAATTGAGTGGGAAATTTGAGCTGAGAATATCTTTAAATACCAGTCTGAGTTCACAGATATGGTGGATAAACCTAAGAGTGCAATCACATCCATGCTTATGTGATAATTCTAAGAGATGATAGAATAATCGATTGTGAGAGCAACTGGAGTATAGAATAATCAATTGTGAGAGCTACTGGAGTAGAGCTTTGTACATGCATTGTAAATTCATCTTTGTATCGATTCCTTGATTAATAGAAGGCCATAATTCTTGGCACCTTGTTCTTTGTTGTGTGCAATTTCTATTATGTGCCCTAATTTGCAGGATACCTAGGTTGTGTATGTATCAAACCGTAAAAAGGCTTGAGGGCCCCGAGGTGGTTAGTTGAGGTGTCAACTTCTCAAGGGCATAAATTTTGCATATGCTCTCCGTTTAGGGTGCTCAGTAGCCCGTTGGAAAGGTCTAGTTGAGAATTACACATTTATCATGTCTATTCCTACCTTTGGATAAGAATAGACTATGGCATTACCAAAAATAAATTGTTTAGGGCCTCAAAATGGCCCCAAAAGTTTTGGATACAAAAATATAGTAAGAAATGCCAAACTACCAAACTTGAAAAACTATCAAACTAGAAAAGTTATTTTGAGTCAGTGGAATAGGTGGGTGACCATCGTCTTATTGTATTAAATTTCTACGTCTACATAAGACAGTTAATACAATCAGTTTTTAATATATTTTTCTTATGTAACTTTCTAAATCTACATAAGAGAGTCAATACAATCAATTTTCAATATATTTCTCTTACTATAGGCTCAAAAACTGTGATGGGTCTTGATACTCTTCAATAACAACATAAAAATAGCAATCAGTAACAATACTAATCAATACATAGTCTTAAAATCAATGCAACAATGCATGCTTCAATAATCTTCAACGCATAAAGGCCAGAAAATGCTTCAATAGTCTTCCTCTCAACACAATAATAAATTCTCCAATAGTCTTCAATAGTTCACAACTCAATGCTAGGTCACGCTAGGTCAGATCCACACTAGGTCACGACAGCTCCATGTTCTAGTCTTAATACTCATTATTCAAAATAGAATGCAACTCCACGTTCTCGTCTTTAGTCTTCAAAACAAAATGGCAGCGCTACGCTACAACAGTTATCAAACACATCAATAATATGGAGAAGAGGTCACAATTCACAATGGTCTCCACTTGAAATAGATAGCAATAGTAATGATAGTGAACACAACATTATACCAGGCTTAAAAAAAAATTGAGATGCAACAACCAGTTTTCAAAAAAACAATGTGATACCAGCTCCGCCAACTCCATGTAATATTCACAATGTATCTTGCATCTCTCGCAATATTCTTTCACGTTGGAGATACCAGTTTGTAGCTTCACACAATATAAATATTTAGTCTTCCATGTAGGTCAACATAGATTGTCGGTCTCCACCATCACCGTGAGAGAACCACTCTAGTTTTCATGTTGGTCTTCTGCATAGGGAAAGTTAGGGTTTCAAAGAATGATGCGCATGGGTGCTTGGAGATGGGAAAACACATATAAGGAGATGTCCCCAAAAATATAGCAAGTGGAGGAGGCATCTCGGTCGTTATGTATTAGGGTTTTGAATGGTAATATATTCCTGGATGTTTGGACTATGCCCAGGTCACAGGAGTGTCGAGAGGAGAATGTTAGGACATGGCATACTGAGAGTAGAGAAATGGTAAGTATATTGGCGAGGAAAGAAAAATGCACAGAGAAAAATAGGAATGCTGGTGGGCACATAGGATTTAGACAACGCTTTGACACCACATGACAGAGTAACTCTTGGATTCGATTAATTTTTATTGATCAAGAAGGATTTATTTATACAATACTGAATAAATTTTGGACTTCATATTTCAACAAGTCCATTAGATTTCAAGAAGACTCTTCATCTTCTGAAAATTATTTTTATTATTTACATGAGTCGATAATCCTTTCGGATTAGGTTTCCAACAAACTATAAGATGTATGATTGTGGTTTATGAATTGAGAAAATATGTAATGCTATTGTATTGATGTGTTTCGTAGGCTATGAATGGTTAGCTTGAATTCATGAATCACTTAATTAGTTATTTTCTTGTAATTTCTTATGAGTGTATTAGGTGATACATTGTTCTTCTTAACATTAAAAATGCCAATGCTCGTGAGCTTTATTGTTGGTAAACCTTTTTGAACATTGGGTCCAAAATTGTGGCAATAGTTGTTTTACAAGTATTCTTTCTATCTTGGTGAAGATGTCAACCAACAATACCATATTCTTTCATCATGGAAAAATAAAAATAAAAAGACAAAGAGCCATGGTATGACTTAGAGGAAGTAATTGTGAGAATTGGTATATGGGTTGTAATCTTTGGGATGACAACTATTTCCATCTTCTTTTTGAGGAATATTCTCTGTCATGTGAAGAACAACAATTGTAAGTTTCTTCTACAGTAGAAGACTTCCTCATTGCTCCATTTTCCTACTCCTTGGAGGACTCGCTTGCTTTGGTAAGTTATTTGGATCCATATGACCCTCCTGTGTATATGAGGTACATCACTCAATAGTGTGTGGATATCCAGTGTTAGATACGGGGTTCCTATGACATGGACATTACCCCCAATTTTTTGGATGAGTCCCTTATACTACTTCACTATGGCCATTAACACTCGTACATGAGGACCCAAGCTTAAGCTAGAGCTTGTTGGACAACATCAACATGGTGACTCAAACTGATCTATGGGACCCTATTCCCTACCTCAGTATGGTATTAAACATTCACCCATGGGACCTTGGATTATGGTTGTACAACTTCACAGAAAGTGTTGAGGACAACACTTTCCTAAGGGGGGTGGAGCGTTATGACTCCCCCTAGGGGTATAATGGGGTGCATAGAGGGCGCATTAGAGTTGAAGTGGAGGAAATTCAGTGTAAAGTGGCTAGGTCCATTGTATTTTTATTACTAAATAAGGCCCACTATGTTAGTAAATAAATGTAACAAGACATTATTAAAGAAGGTCCACTAGGTGGTTAGGATGTTAGTATTGTATAGTGATTCTATAAATAAGGATGGATTCCTCCTTATGAGGGGTGGAGAAGAATGTTGTATGTGATCTTAGCTCATTAGGAGCTAGCACCCTCGAAGAGGAAAGTGAACATGGTTGATTTAACCCATCAAAAGAGTCAATTCAATAATGATAAAGAGAAATTTGTTGAATATATCTTATGTTGTATTTATGGTTGATATCTATTGTGTATGATCTAAATTTCATATTTTTTTTATGGGCTGGTGCAAGGTAATGATACCCAATTATGACACGTTAGTTGCAATGACATTCTGGAAAAACAAAAATATTATCATTAAAATAAATTATTAGAGGTAGCTACAAAACTTTTTTGGATTAGGTGTAAAAAGATGAAACATATAAAAACGGATGACCTTCCGGAATATATAACTTTTATTTATTGAAAAGTGGTATAACCACCCCAAAATGTCATTATTCGAAGATTGGTATGTTATTTTTTTTCTCAAACATAATGCATATGTTTTTGTTGAGCCACCTATTTGCTATGTAAATTTTCAATTTACAAGAAAAAAATATGTAGAGGCATAGAAAACAGGCGAATCTTGTGCGGGCTATTTTTCAAAAACTTTAAAAGTCAATTTTATATTTTTTTTAAATTACCAAAGTCAGTGAAGCCTTAAAATGACATGGTCAAGTGTTGAGCCACCATATCATGGTCTAAAAATAATCAAAACACTTTTTTTTTTAGGTTGTAGGTATTTTCGTGCTCTTGTGTGGGTTCTTTTCCGTTTTCGAAATAAGCCAATCAAAAGTTATAGGCCCAATAAATGACCTATGTTTTTTACAAATTTGACATGAGTGCAGTTAAAAATGAATTAAAAATAGAAAACAACAACAGATCTATTAAAAAATTATATATTTAGAATTTGCACAAAGAGCTCGACAAGTGTGTGCAATTTCATCTGCAGTGCACTTGTGGAGCATATCCGGAACTAGTTGTGAAAAACAAAAAGTTACAACATTTGATGTGTTCTGCCATAAACCACAGATAAATCAGACCGAGCCTAAAAGTGCAATCCGAAGCTAATTCCAAGCCTGCAAGGGCACCAAAAACAATTTGAATTCCAACACGCATGCACGAACATACATGCACGCGCAAATGTGTGCACATGTACCTAATCACGCGCACGCGTAGGTGCGTGTACGCGCTCCTAAAGGCATGAACGCGTAGGTGCGTATATGTGCTCCTAAAGGCGTGCACGCGTAGGTGCGTGTACGCGTTATTATAGCCCTTTATATGGTTTATTTAATTTCTTTTTTCAAGGGGATACATAAAGTTGATGAAGATGTGATGATGAAGAAGATGACGATGATGGAGATGTTGATGAGGAAGGGGGAGATGACAATGATGATGAAGATGTTGATGATGATGATGATGATGATGATGAGATGATGGTGATGGTGATGATGATGATTACAATGGTGATGAAGATGATGATGAATATGATGGTGATGATGATGATGATGATGATGATGGTGATGAAGATGATGATGATGATGATGATGAATATGATGATGATGATGATCATCATCATCATCATATTCATCATCATCATCTAATCATCATCATCTGATCATCATCATCATCACCATCACCGTCATCATCAACATCTTCATCATCATTTTCATCTCCCCCTTCCTCATCAACATCTCCATCATCATCTTCTTCTTCATCATCACCATCTTCTTCATCATCATCATCATCATCTTCATCACCATCGTCATCATCATCAACATCTTCATCTCCATCATCATCATCTTCTTCATCCTCATTACCATCATCATCATCATCTTCGTCATCATCATCATCGTCCTCATCATCTTCATCATCATCATCTTCGTCATCATCAACACCATCATCATCATCGTCACCACCCTCTTCTTCCTCATCATCATCAACATCTAGGTCATCATCTTCATCGTCAACGCCATCATCATCATCATTATCATCCTCATCATCACCATTGATGGTGGTGATGATGATGATGTTGAGGATGAATACGATGATCATCAATATCATCATCATCATCATTATCATCATCTTCGTCATCACCCTCTTCCTCATCATCATCATCAACAACATCTTCGTCATCATCATCATCAATGATGATGATGACGATACGAAGATGATGACAAAGATGTCAATGATGATGATGATGATGATGATGATGATGAAGATGGCGATGACGAGTATGATGAGGATGATGAAGATGACAAAGACAATGATGATCGTGACCATGATCATATGATGATGATCATGATGATGTTGAGGATGATGAAGATGGCAATGATGATGACTATTGAAGATGATGATGACAAATATGATCATCATCATCATCATCATTATCTTCATCATTGTAGTCATATTCATCATCATCCACCACCACCACCATCATCATCATCATATCATCATCCTCATCCTCACAATGATGACGATGATCAT